>CAOLHI010002956.1:0-222243 GCA_948474755.1 Ctenosaura bakeri
AAAATTCAAATTCATGTTTCTATCTTCATGTTATAATCTATTCTTAATACTTTTATAAATTGTAATCTCATATTGGATGATACAACAACCACACACTAGAAAGTTGAAAATGAGGAAACCTGAACTCAGGAAGGCAAGCAGGCTGGTGGCTGCTAAAGGACTGGCTAATGAGACCAACCCATTAGAAGCAGAGTTTAGAAAAGTTTTTTTGTGCTTGGAATTCTTTAAAATTATTTTATGTCTATTTGTTTAGTTTGATTGGACTACCCATATGTTGTTGAAAGCACTGGTTGCAAGAAATATTAAAAAGAAAGATGGGAAGGGTTGGAGGGTGCTTTGTTTTGTTCAAATCAGATTTGGAAAAGTTTCCTCAATTGGAATACAAGTCCCATGTATTCTTAAAGGCAGAGCTTGCAAAGGTAGAACAGCTGAAGAAATACTGTTTTCTCTTCAATGTAGAACTTGGAAAACATAATTTCCAACCAAATAATTTTTTTAAATTCTTGTTGGATTTTATGTTTTTTCTTGAATGACATGCTCTGATCAACTGTGGTTGATTATTAATGTATCATGCTTTAAAAAAATGACACCAGCAAGGCTTACCCACGTGACATCACCAGAAGTTGGTCCAACCATTGAAATCTCAGGAAGGCCATTTTCTGGCATTCCTATTTACCATAGACATCCTCTCAAGCATTAGGTTCTGCTCAGTCTTCATATTTTAGTTATACTTCCCCTAACTAGGTTTGCTTGGCATTGATTTACTACATTGATTTGCTCTAGCTTTTCCCCGTGCTTGAAAAATTTTCCGTCTTAATCAACATCTTCTCTCTTTTTAAAGATTCTTGTTTTGCGCTCTGTTTTCCTCTGTAAATTCCGTTTTTGTTTCCAAATACTTATTTTGATGATGCCATGTGCTTGCTTTTCTCATTGTTTTCCATGACTACACCTCAATATTCCTGTCATTTCAGTTGATTTTAGATTGTGCGCTTGAAGGCAGAACAATATCTTTAAATATTTTTGGTATGCAGCTTCTAATAATTTTAGGTGCATGAGGAATAACTTATTATCCTAAGGATGAGTTTGTCTTTGCTGATTTTGTCTGTGGTTTTCATATTAACTTTAAGCATCATATTCTAGCCCCTCTCATAATGTCCTTGCTCCTCCTCGTCTATTTTCATTGCTTTCTCTCTGTTCTCCTCATCAGTCTCCCCATTCACCAAATACTAATCTTCTTACTAAATCTCCTCTCCTTTGTGTTCTTTCTTGGGTGCATGTTTTCACTTTCTACAGTCCTTCATGCATGGAACCCAGACAGTTTCCTGGCCTCCTTTTTGTCCTGTTTTTTCTTTTTAAAAAAGTTAAATATTGGAAGTCTTGACTTCTTTGTGTTTTACCTTGTTTGTTTTTAAAAAATCATTTCCATTTCTATTCGTAGGTTAATTTACGCATTTTGTTTTTGTTTACTTTTAATCTCACCCACTGTATAAAATTTCTTGTCCTCCCCCCAGTTATTTATGTCATATATTTTAGGTTAGAATCTGTAGACAGAGACCCATGCTGCTTTATTTCCATGTTACAGTATCTCATGTATATTACCATATGGTACTGCAAAACACTGGAACTTGTAATGGTGATGAAAATAGCACTTAGGAAGTCTCCTATCTTTCTGGCTGACACAGGGTTTGCTGTCAATTCTGCGTAAATTGAAAAGTGCACCAGACCAGGAGGTCAGGATCCTCCTTCTGGGACTGGATAATGCAGGCAAGACCACACTTTTAAAACAGCTAGCATCTGAAGATATCACCCACATCACTCCAACACAGGTAAGGAAAGGTAATTCTGATCTACCAGATATTTTGTGCCAGAATGCACCACTGAATCTTAAGATTTGGGTGTGAGGGACATGTAACAAATGGAATGTGTGGGCATAGCTTTGAGTTCCTTGTTACTAAATGGAAGTAGTGATGAAGTAAGCGACACATTTACAATTGCAAGAATGATGTGCCAGTTCTGATTACAGTCCAATGTGGTAAATCATTTTGTCTTTGGCTGCATTTCTTTTCTGGACATGCAACTAGATACACTTATATTAATGTGTACATTAATTAATGTGTACATACATTACTATCCCAAGTTGTGTTTCCTCTAAAATGGAGTATATTTATGATTCTTTTTTTTTAAACTTTATTAGGCTGCAAACACACACTATCAAGTCAGGATCAACTGTATTTCAAGAGATTAAACCAAGTTCTACATTATATGCTTCAGATACAAGATATCTGCAATCACATAATTCAGATCTAGAATGTGTAGCTGTTAAAATGTTTAACAACCCTGGCCTTCCTGAAATGAAAAATATGGACATTGTAACATGCAGAACAAAAGGAAGAGCAGAAATAGAAATTCAAAAAGAGTGGGCCCCTTTAATGGAGCGATAGTAAATACCCCTGCTCTTATGTTTAGATGATGAGTAAGGGAAGAAAAATAGATATCTCTCATGAATTTTTGGTGTATAATCATAGGCATGACTTAAATTCTGGCTTATTATCTAAATATTAATAAGGTTAAATTTGGATTAATCAGTCAAGATCAGGAACAGTCGTAACAAGAAGCTTCCATGTGTAGAAGAACTTAGTTGTTAAGATGGTCATATTTGATACTAATTATCCAGCAGGAAAATAAAGGAAGTTTAATTTCATAACCATAATTTATTCAGTGGGAACTACACTTTATAGAACCTAAATTCAAGATATATTTCCTATTTTAATTTTTGAATGAAATTTTATGTTAAATAGTCACTTATTTATGGAAGAATCAACAAATATTTTTCTGTTTTGTTTGTTGCAACAAGTATATTGTCTCTTTTGTTTCTTGTTGTTTTTGTTTTCTATATTTAATGAAAAAATATTTTCAAAAAATGTTTAATGGCCCTCTCAATAAATGCCCAGTTGACAGCATCCCAAAATTGGCCAGTAGGTGGTGCTAGAGAATGTGCAAGGTTGGATCTCTTTTCCCAGAGTCCTAGACTATGAGCACATTACGTATGAGATGCTCCCACGCCTCAAAGCAAAAGCCCACCCTCAGATTCCAGTCTTAGAGCCAATCCCCCATATTGTGTGGCAGCTCATTGCCAGCTCGCACCACATCCTGTTTTTCCAGTTGCACACCCCTTTCAATTGGAGCTTTAATTGATGAAATGGGCCCTTCAGAAATTCAGCTGTTGCTTCTCATTTTCTCATATCAACTCACATATAGACTTCTGCTTCTCATTAGCTTGCACATTGGGCTCAGCTTTCAGGAGTTGAAGCTTGCTTCTTGCAAGGCCTTGTGCTTTCTCCTTATCTGTTTTATTCTGTCACCTCTCAGTGTCGATTTCTTTCTTCTTATGAGCTGCAACATATGTCTTTATAGCTCTCACAGAAACAAACTCTAATCCATGCAAGGCTGCTATATCCTTCACCTTGCCTACAACCAATCCATCTGAATAGTAACACAGGCCTTATCTTGTTAAGGTTTCCAGAGTGGTGATATATAAGCTGTGAATGGTGTGTGCCTGTGAGTCTGAGGCCAGGAATCAGATTAACAGTGGTTGTTTTTTACCTTTGTTTGCCACAGGGATTTAACATTAAAAGTGTGCAAGCACAAGGTTTCAAGCTGAATGTGTGGGATATTGGTGGACAGAGGAAGATCAGGCCATACTGGAGGAATTATTTTGAGAATACTGATATCCTGGTAAGCATCATCCAACGTTGATTGTATTAAATGGCACAGTAACACTTAACAGCTAAGAAATCATTGATTTTACAGCAGTCAGCCAGCATGAACGCTGGTAGATCCAAAGTGCTTATATGAAATTTGGAGGAATGTTTATTATTAAATGGTCTCATGGTTGCTTGATATGTGTCAGTTCCATTTGATGTTGCCTTCTCTTTGAAACTGCTCAGCATTACAGAATTAAAAGCATGAACCAAGTTACATGATAGGGTCTTTCTGCTCAAATCCTTTTTCTCTTCACGTTACTATATAAACTGCATAGCAAGAATGCCACTAACAATTACATTGCAAACAAAGGAATCCCATTTTATCTAGCTGTTTCCCCTTTGGCAGCTTTTGCAAAGTGCATATAGAAATCTCCAGGTGCATGTACAAAATGTACATGAATGTACAAAAAGCTTTCACATTCATTGCCTCAATAATATAATGTTAACAACTGTGTAAGGCAAGTCAGCTTTATTATCTTCATATTACAGATAGTGAACTGAAGTGAATAGATCATTTCTTGACTCATAGGACAGTCCTGTGATCCTGCTGTGTCCAATCTAACACCAATGAAAAGTAGCTGCAATGCTTTGCATTCATAGCAGTGAGGCCAATACCATGACAATAGCTAGAGGAACAGAAGCGAGGGTAGCCATATTACAGATAGCCCACAGCATCCCTGGCCGTCTTTGGCTATCACCCACCAATCTTGAGGTCACTTACTGAAGACATCCACACATGATGTGTGTGGAATGTACCAATATACATTTAGTGATGTCCAAAAATCGCCATCATGTTACTGTGCCCTGTAACATGCACATATCAACCAGGCAGGCAGAAAGATTAGAGCACCGTCATCATTACGAATCATGATGGCAGAGCACATACGAGGGCTCCCTGCAGAGAGTGGTTTGAAGAAAATTTTCCAATGGACAAACAACAGCTTTTCAAGCAAACATCCAGCATCCCATAGGGAAAGGGGTAGTGTCATTACAGTGATAAAGTCCAGCCAACTGCATAGTCCGTTGAAGAGGAGGTATGCATTGAAGAATCATGAGTTCCACTGAAGAGCATTTCATCTTCCACTGTGAGCAGTCTCACAAGCACTCACCACATCGTTCCAAACAACACAGTTGTTTCACTGACTGTGTGAGGGGAATAAGTTTTATATTGCAAGAGTGAGGATGATATGCACAAGACAAAGAAAAGCAATAGGAGGAGCTGCTGGATAGCTCAGTGGAAAAGATCACTGTCATAGGACCATACCATGAGTCTTTTTGTCTTAGTGTAGGGAGAAAGTGAAATGACAGCTACAAAGCAAAACTTGCCTTTGGACTGTTCAATAGCAGTCATACCAGATTTATAAAGGCAGGGACAGGAGGAGGCGCATGGCAACTCGATTGGACCATATACCTTCTTTTGCACAAAGTAATTCCCTAATCACATAGTTATTCAGGCAGATGAATGAGATTATGCTCCCTGCATTGCCCTTTGCTTTAGCATTGTTTTCTAGTATAAGGGTTCTGCTGCTGTTAGCAATCTGCTGGCAGCGATCTTATTATTGTATTGATGTTTATTCTATTTTTATTTTATTGATTTTAAAATCATTACATTGATTGTTTATTCCTTATACGTTGTTCTTGTATGTTAGCTTTTGTATGAGTCTATTACCATTTGTAATGTCCTATTCTGTTATTTAGATGTATTTTGCCTGACTGTGGTGAGTTGCAATGGCTTTTAGCTGAGCAATGAAGATTTATTCATTATTTTATTTTATTTTCAGCCCCTACCCCTGATTTTCCCCATCTCAGTATAGGAGAAGGTAGCCCTTATGTCCTTGCCCATTGGATGTAACGAGTGGATAGGATTGTGCTGTAAGGATATCCAGGGAGTTCATACCAATGTGAAATTTGAACTGTGGACAGGGGGGCTGATATCCCTACTCTGAGCTATTAGACTATACCAACTCAGTCAGTTGGCCACCTGAATCATAATGAAGGAAGTTTTTAGTAGGCTTGCTGATCAGCAAGTAAAGGAAGTTAGTTTATCCAGTATTTAGCCAAGTGCTAATATATATGGGTTGTGTCCATACTTTGTGTAAACAAATCAGTCCTCTCCTCCCCACTGCAATTCCTCTGCCTGCTTGCTCTGTGCTTTGGCATGAGGAGATCTGTAGTGGGAATAAGACAACTTGTATGAAGGTCCAGTTTGGGAAGAGGGATAAGAACCCAGTTGTGTGAGCAACTTTCCACAGCTATATGTACAGATTTGTTTTCTGTAAGAGTTTATGTCTGTCTTTTCTCTTTAAAAATAAATAGAACAACATATTAAGAAAAACACTGTCCACTTAAAAAAGCAAAATGTCTAGATGGAACTTAGAAGAGCAGTGAGGCCAGTAAAAAACCCAATTAAAATCAAATAGACCTACAGAGATCATGTAAAATCAGAAAGGACATAGATTGTTTGGTTAAAAGCCTTGGGGAATAAAAAGATCTTGACTTTATACTGATATTGGTGCCTCAGAAATGTGCATGGAGAGTGAGGCCCACAATAATAGATACTTTATAAAAATAAAAAAAAAGTTTTCTGTTGCCTGTCATCTGACAGTGAGTAGCTTTGGAGGACCTACAAGGGGGATCTTAAAGATATACTCCAAGCTGGCAAGGATTTTATTGCAGTTATTGATTGACTCTTAAGTTCTGTATTGTAGCAGACTTGACTGAGCAATGAAGATTTTTTACATGGGCAATGAACCAAAGAACTCTGATATGGCTTTATATAACTCTTGTATAGATAGTAGAAAAGAAAAAGGGAAGTGTCTTTTTCTAAGGCCAGATGAATTATAATAAATCATGCTTGCTCCAGTCTTAGCTATCCAGTCCTGGCAGTTTCTCAAGAAACCTTGATATTTCCTTACACAACATGGGCAGATTCACCTGAAATCAATTTTGCTGTACCTCTTCTCTCTTTTTGCAGTTATTTGCGCCAACTTTCTTCATACCCTGTTATCTAACACATCACTTTTATTGTTCCAGGAGTTTTTTGTTTTTAAAAAAATCTTAATCTTAACTGATGATGAGGGTTCCTTGCACTTGCTGCATTATGACTGACAGTTTACCATGAAGAGAAGCTAGAACACAGAACTAGCCTAGTGTGCATTTCTTGTAAACCAACAACATGCTTATTAAGATGCCTGCCTCAGCTCCAAGCTGAAACGTATTACACAAGTGAGAGGCCCCTCTAAGAGTATTTTTTAACACATGAAGTGATTGCGCATTCATAAACATGCAGGTGTTCTTGAATGGGAGATACTCCAGCCACCCACACCTGTACTACTTGGAAGCTACACACAGTCAAATAAAGGTGTGTATATTTGAATGATTGCGTATTCAGACACACACCTGCAGCTATTTGGCATGGAGCCTTGTAGTTATTGGAAGTAGGCACTTGATGTGTGTGTATCTTGGTCGATGCAGTGCTGTTCATTGTGATATTTCCATTAGGTCTGCAGTCTCAAGTTGTGAGTGAGATGCTTCTCATAAATAAAGCTTAGATGAGAGGTCCTTAGAGAACAGCCAGATGCTATAGGGATCTGGTGAGTGATTCAAGTGCAGGCTTCTCTTCAGAGGGAAAAAGTAGTGTTTCATCATAACAGCAGAGGCACCTCACTACTACAGCTGTTGTCTTTGGGAGAGAGATACACAGATTAGTCCTATGTCCAGTTTGTAGCCACAAAACATTCTAGGAGATCAGTGTTGTTAACTCTGATGGCCAGGGAAAATTTCAAAAATAATATGCTGATCCAGTTTCAACACTTGCGCCAGAATCCTAAACCAATGTTCAGCCATAATTTTCACTGTGAGCTTGCTGTGTAATGTCCTGACTTAAACCATTGGAGACTTCCTGGTTTAATTGCCATCTTTGTGGAGGGAGCAGTTCAGGGGAGGGGGAAGTGTCCACGCAAGGAACTTGTTCATATATGGCTTATTATGTTCCTAGTTTTCAATTCACCTAGCCAGTGAAGTTATACAATACCATCATGCGTAACAGATTCTAGAAGTCTATAACATTGCCCTCACTCTTCAGCTAGCCAGTGAGGTTTCATTAGCTAGCTAAAGAGTGAGGGCAATGTTATAGATTTCTAGAATCTGTTCCTTATGATGGCATTGTGTAATTTTTGATAGCTGGTCTATAAAGACTATAGTCATGGGTCAGATCATTTCACACCAAAGCTGTAAAGATGACCTAAGGCATCTGAAAAGTGGGGAGAATCTGTAAAAGTTCAGAAGCTAAGTGACAAACATAATTGTACCCACTCCACCAACTTTCCCTTCTGATAATTTGAGGAAAAAATTCTTCTCACCACCTAATTACAAAAACACAGTTAGCCCTCTGCATTTGGGGGTTAAGTATTCACAGGTTTGATTATTTGTGGATTTTGTCAGTGGGAGGTAATCAAACTGATGGGGTGGCTGGGCCTGGCCACGTCTGCGCTCCCTTGCTTATTCACGTAAGTGGCTGGGGGAAAAGAGGATGGGATGGGAGGGGTGGAAGGAGGAAGGGGATGGAAGGAGAAAGGGTGTGGGCATTTGTTCATTCACACAGGTGGGAAGGGGGAAGGAGAGGGGGATGGGACAGGACAGGATGGGGGAGGGTGGACATGGTTGCTCACTTGCTCGCTCATACAGATGGGAGGGGGGAAGGGGATGGAATAGGAGGAGGGAGAGCATGTGTGTTCACTCACTCAAGCAAGAAGGGGATAGGATGAGAGAAGAGAAGATAGGTAGCATTCAGAAAAACACACACCACTATTCCTAATCTGGTTAGAATTTTGTGCTTTTTTTACTCTCCATCTATACTGTGTACCTGTAAGTTGTACTTGTAGCATTTATTTATGTACAGCAGGCCCTCCTTACCTGTGATCTCTGCATGTGTGATTTCCAGGTCACGTGAAGTGTTGCATCCCTATGCTTAAAATGGCAGCAATGTGTCATTGTGTGTCTGCGCATATATTGCCACCATTGAATACAATGTGATTGCAAGCATTTATGAAATTTGCTATTTGCAGGGAATCCTGGAATGGAACCCCCACATATACAGGGCCCCACTGTATTACGTTTTGTATTTTTCTTTTTTGTTCTTTAATGAAAGGGGGATCGCATTCTGATCCTGTTCCTTAGTGCAAGATCTACTGATTTGAACAGGAATTAATTCCTAATATACAGTTCTCCCTCCAAGAATTTGATTCATGTAAGTGGCAGGGGAAGAAGGGGGTGGGATGGGAGGGCGGTGCACATGCACATTTGCTCACCCACAAATTTGATTATTCGCAAGGTGCCTGCTTGCCCCCCATTCTCTCACTCCCACCCTGTTCCCACCCCACCTGCTTCTCCCATTTTCCTTGCCCCTGGTGCAGGTGCACCCCATACGAACAGCACAAAGGCCCAGGGAGGCGGATTGCCAGCTCCCTGTGCTCCTCGCACTGCCCTGCCACCGCCGCAGGTACGGGTGCGGCCTGCACAGGCAGCACGAAGGCCCAGGGAGGCCGATCACTGGTTCCGCTGGGCAGAAGTCTGTAGCAGGGGCACCGTATTTGCAATTATTGGACATTCGTGAGGGATTTGTGTCCCTTTCCCTCACGAATGTGGAGGGCCTACTGTATGTAATTGGAAAAGGTTGTTTGTGTGGAGGCTCGTAGTTTCAGTTCAGTTATTTCTAGGACACATCATCATACATTTCAGTTTCACCTTTAACTTTTTAAAATTATTTTCTTTGTAGATTTATGTCATTGATAGTGCTGATAGAAAGAGATTTGAAGAAACAGGCCAGGTAAGTCATTCACACGTTCGAAAAATAAATGCATGTTTTTTTCTATAATTTGTAGAATACAGAACATTATCAAATGTTTGAGGTGGGAGAGATAGTCTGCTTTTTAGAAGTAAAGTAAAGATAGTTGTAATATTTGAATTATAATTTTCTTCCAAATTAAGGAATGATCTAAACATAAAATAACAGTGCATCTAAGGCTCTTTTCAATTTTCCCCCAAAGTACAATCTAAAGAAATAGTTTATACACTTTATATTCTTGCATTGGAGTTTTAAATAAATTGCGTTAAGAGTATGATTTTGAAATTATTAAAGATTTTCCAATAATGTAATAGGATGTGGATGAGATTCTGATTTATGGTGCAACTCTCAGCAGCAGATAGAAATAATAGATTATTGCCCTTAGAGAGTGATAAACCTGCTATAACTGTATCCATTCCAAAATATCGCACTGCATTACTTGGAACGGAGGATATTGTGAAGCATACAGTGACATAGTTAATTATAGAACATAAAGATATGGATGTGGTTTAAAAAGAACCAGAGTAAAGTGATGCAGTATTATAAAGAGTCTCAGAAGTAATTATACATAGGTAGATCTTCACAGTCATCAAGAGAGGCTAAAACCAGCATTTTTTCATTCTGTGTTTGTTCTTCTAGTACTATTTCTTGCGAGTTTAGGATTGCATAATGTTATATCCCAGGCATCTTAACATTATGTAGACACATTGCCTTCTTGTTCTAAGGTCGTTTTACAATGAATTTAGTCATAGAATGAAATTAGCAGGCTCTGTTTCCTATTTTCTTTAACCATCTAATCCCCAGTGCATTCATTTATATTGTCAACAGATGACATCTATGCAAGCCCATTGTAAATGGATGCTCACCAACTCTTTTAGTAGCCACAGCAGCTGCCTTCTATAAAGACAAGTTTTGTTTCTGGGATAAGATTTTTATCAGTACTGTCCCATCTATGCATTAGAGATGATTAAACTGGATCAAAGTTCAAAGTGTGCGGTTAGCATTCCTGCAGAATTTGAAACACATGTAGGATAAAACCACCTGCTTTCAAGGGCTGTTCCACTATGTTGATACATCTGTTATAACACTGCCAGCATGTGTTATTTTTTTGCTTATGTCATCAATATTGACAGTCTCAGTGGTCTAGATTGCTGGGATTGGCAGTGCATGGACTTGTGGCATTGAAGGTAACTGGTAATATCAGACAGAGATAATGGCTCCTTTATTTTCTATTTGGAAGAATTTACTTTAAAACTGTAGCCTCAGCAATTAGTTGTTGCTGTTGTTATTGTTGTCAGTGGTGTTATTGTTTATTGTCACTCAGGTTGCCAGGGCTCCTGAGATGATGTACAACAGCCAATTTTTAAAAATTACAACAACAACAACATCTGAAAAGCCAACTCTGGATCAAAGACCTTATGAAACAAGTTAGTTTGAGCTGCTTGCTGGAAACTCAGTAAGAATGGAGCCAGCCTGACTTCCCTGCCTACAGCCCCACATGTAGTAGAGTTTAAGGCTAAAATATACCATCGACTATACCTTTCCTACAGAGACATACAAACTTTAGGTGCCTCCAGAGAAGTGTGGAATCACTATATTTCATGCACTCACAATGCCATCATGCTCCACTAGAATGCTAGAGTATAGCATCTGCCTCATATATACAGCTGCTTAGAGATAAAGAGCAACTATTTAGTGCCAAAGGTTTTGTGAAAAACCTATATATGTCTTTGTGATTACAGGAGCTGGCAGAGCTTGTAGATGAGGAGAAACTAAATGGTGTTCCTGTACTCATCTTTGCAAACAAACAAGATTTGTTGACGGCAGCCCCTGCTGCAGAGATTGCAGAGGGTCTGAATTTGCACACAATCCGTGACAGAGTCTGGCAGATTCAGTCTTGTTCCGCCCTCACGGGAGAGGGTGTGTCGGTAAGGAGACAATATTTATTCTCAAATACTAGCTTTTACAGTGGTCTCAGTGAGATAGGTATTCCTCCTGTTTCAGATCAGAATATACAGTGTATTTGTTGTAAAACAAAATGAAGCTGAACAAAACAAACACTGTTGCTTAGTCTGTTGGGGAGTTAGCTGCTTTTACAAATCCGGACTTTCTCATAAGATGCACCCTTCTCTTCCAGCTTGAGTTCTCTGTTACTTCCTGCCTTTCTACATAGATTTTGTTGCTTCCATTTCTGTACTGATGTTGCCTTCTTCATCCATCTACATATAGTGTCATGATGCCTTGGCATCTTCAATTTCCAAGTAATTTCTACTGACCACTCCCCATCAAGACTCATTATTCTCTGTCTGTCAGATATGCTTCTGCCTGTGTCTACAGCCATATAAACACACATTCACTTGTGTTTCACAGTATCTCTCACAAAGCAAGGAAATGGGAAAAGAAACAGTTGTTTCATTTCAATGTAAAAATGTATTGTTTCATAAATTACCATGCATATTGCATCACTTCTCCTATTGGGCCCTGAAAAGCTTAAATATGATCAGCTGCAAGAGGGGATGCTGTTAGATAATTCTATACCCCCAATCTAATGGTCTTATGTGCACCTCACCCTGTAGATGGTGATGTGTATCATGTCACCTCAGAATATGGAAAGCTAGCATTGCTATGTTTGCAGGCCTCCGTGCTTGTTCTGCTGAGTGGGCCTTGGCTTTCTACCTCAGAGTCCTATCCTGGTACAAACACATTTCTTTCTCTTGGTGCCAGTTTGACTTAATTTGTTTTATTCTGTTTGGAACAGCTGTCACAGTAAGCCTTTCCAGACTTTAATAAAATAGCAGCACATTGTCCAGCAGTGCTCAAATGTGACTTGATAAAACAAAAAGAAACATCTTGAGCAACATTTGTTCTTGTGAGTCATAGAGAAAGTCTAGTTAAATCAAAGGGAATAGAGCCATATGGATCCACAGTGTATTCTAATGTGTCACAGGGCAGAATAAAACTGCCACATTAATAAAACTCAAGAGTCTTTCAGCATAGGTAAAAGAGTCAAATAAGTGTAGGTTGGTGAGGGCAGTTCTATTCATGTTTATTTAGAAGTTCCACATTAGAGTCCACTGCCCTGAAAGCGTGCATAGAATTGCAGCCTAAGATAATTACCTTGGGTATGAACTGGTTTTAATTCAGCTTACCTGTGAATCTGCAGAATGGTTTCACCTCCTGTGAGTCTTTGTTTTAGTTTTGGAAAATGTGACATGACAAAAAGCAAAGGAATTTATTCCCTGCATTCGAGTGGCACTGCGAAACTAAATTTAAACAGAGGGTTATTAATCCACTTTGCATCTATAACTACACCAACAATAAATGATTTTCAGTCAGAATTGTTCAGTTTCATGGATCTATAGGTCTCCAAATTATGAATCAGTTGTAGACATATGGACATATATTCAGGACACATGTTCTCCCAGTTTTTCAAATGCTATCACTATTTCCCATCCTCCTAATATGTAATAATTTTCATTATAGGAATAAACAGGTGATCCACTCAGGGCACACAATGAATCAAAGTTTTACCTTGAAAAACAAAGAGGCAGACAGGAAGGCTAATTAAATGCATAAAAGATCTCTATTTGTAATATATTTATAATACATTGCAGAACAGACAATTAAGAGAATATTAACTGTTCCTTTTCCATTATGCTAGACAGATATTACCTTGTTCATCAATCCTGGACAGTAAAACATTTTGGGATAGTCAACCAACATGTCTCATCCTCTCTGCCAAGGAAACAGGTCCAGTGCAAACATTACTGGATTGGTGCAGACATAGACCCTAGGCCCAGTGCAAGTGTCATGCTGCCTGACTGTCTTACTGCGTTACATCACAGAAGCCAACCCTTCTGTCCCATGTCCATCTATGTTCCATGATATCAAAGTAAAATATTGAGTGCAGGATCATTATGCACAACTCATTCTCCCTATAATCTGTGAAGCAATCCCCAAAGAAAAAATATGGAAATCTGAACTGAAAGATAGAAGAGCTGGCTTTGGAAGATGCTTTAAAAACAGGTACCACTCCATCTCTTTCTTCAATAAGTGCAGCCCATGTTAGCAGCTCCTGTGGCACTGCAGCTTCTGGAAGTATTTTGTATGAGTGTTTGACTTTGGTTTGTTTTGTTTTGCATCCTGTTTCATTTGTAAATACTAGAAATCTGTTAACGTAGCAAGTTAGCAAAATCAGTTTGTTCCCATACCCCAGCTGCCCACATATTGGACTCTAAGGACCAAGTATGCTATTCATTGTACCTTTCACATAGCAACATACAAACTTGAGATCCCTCCATACAAGCACATCAATGGAAATCACTATGCTTTGTCCACTCAAAACACCATCATTCAATCATTGTCATTCTATATTTTACCTCAGGTTCTTCCATCTTTTTCTCAGACCACATTTTTTTGAAATTTAAATAGAAAAAGTATACTATCTCCACAGATGTAAGACTCCTTTAGTGCTACTTTTTCATCTTATTTAAAGGGTGGATTTTGACATGGCAGTCATGGATGGGAAAAGTAAAGCAATCACAATTCAGCACATCTTGGTTTTTATCTTTGCCAAGATGGATCCTGGTATGTTTTTTTTTAATTTTTGCTAAAACATTTTCAGCTGGTTTTTTTAACTGAAAAGGGTGTGTAAAACCATAATGCTATAATAATAATTTTGCAGTTAAAAAAGAACACCTTTCCTCATCAGAATGAGAATGAAAAAATAATATATTTTTTTGAAATTTGTATTTGTTCTCATATTGTAGCACTATTATACCACAATACAAACATTGAAAATGATAGAGAATTGGCATAATAATACTGTACCTCTCTTTTATGAGGAAAAGGGGCAGTACTTTAAATCCAGAATTACAGGACATAAGAAGTATACATATACAATACACCCATGTCTAGATGCAGAATGAGAAACTGTTTAGTCAAAAGATGCATTAGGTTGATAAATTGGATCTTACTGGCCGTGTACTGGCTGTGGTGTCAACAACGGAGAGCAAAACAGTACACTACTGTTGTTGGTCTGCTTTTGATTGCTGCAGGTTTTCATAGCCATGAAATTTGGCCACTGTAACTGTGCCAGTCATACAAACTGCCCACAGATGGTAGAATGAAATGTTGCCTACATTACTTCTGGTGACAGTTAAACTCTATGGCTCCAAACTAAGTCTAGCAGTAAGGAATTTTGCATAACAGCTGGTCTAGTGCCTCAGTCAGGATGAAGATGTACATTTCACACAGTTACAAATACAAACCCTGTCAGTTCAGTGAGGCCTCAGTGTACTAGTGCACTTCTGTCATCCATGTGGAAAGCTGCTTCTGCGCATGGATCTCCCTTGGGGGTTTGGGGCTCACCAATCTATTAAAAAATAAAAATACATTAATTTTAGAAGGAAAGTTTTGTTCCAGCTGGCTCAGCCTGAATTCATTTTCTTTTTATTTGGTTCAAGCTGCACTCTTATATCCACTAACCTGGGAATGTGCCCCTTTAAATTCAGTGGGACTCATTTCTGAATTAATTAATTATTAATTTCAATATGTCTATTCCACTCTATATCTGAAGATCCCAGGGAAACTTAACAGTAAAATCAATTTAAAACAATAAATAATAACAGTAGTTTTAAAAGGTTAAAAATATATTAAATAGTTTATCAATTAAAACCAGATGATTTAAAACTGATTGAAACAATTTTTAAATGCTACAACCATAAGATAAGTGTATCCTGGATAAAATTGGTTAGGCCCAAAGGTTTTAATAAAAAGGCAAGTTTTGGCATGATGCCAAAATGATCCCAGTGCTGGCATCAATCAGGCCTCCAGGGGTGGGAATTCAACAACTGGGGTTCTACTACAGAGAAGGTCCTCATCCATGTCCTCCCACAATGTATTTCCCCTACTGGTGGAACACAGAGGAGTGCCTCTCCAACAGATCTGAATTCTTGGCCCAGCATATATATACAAAAATGCTCCCTCACATATTGAGGTCCCAAGCCATTTAGGGGTTTGAATGTTATTACCAGCACCTTGAATTCAGTCCAGAAATATATTGGCAGAAAGTGCAATTCCATCAGAACTGGTGTTATATGGTGTCTGAATGGAATCCTAATGCCAAGTCTACAGGCTGCAGTTTGCACTAGCTGCAGTTTCCAAGTTGTCTTCTAGGGCAGCTGCATATAAACTACATTGCAGTAATCTAATCGGGAAGCAACCAGTGCATGGACTCCTGTTGCTAAGTTATCCCTGTCCAGGGAAAGCAGTGGCTGATAGACCAGTTGAAGCTGTACAGATTGTGTTGTAAGAGGAGAGATACCTTAAATATGAATGTAAGAGTAGCCATTTGTGCATTTGAGATGAGGTAGATGTGTAAGAATTGTTCATCTGTCTCATCAGAGGGTTAAAAAAAAAAGAGATTTATACTTTAGTCCTTAAAACACTTACCTATGGAGTAAAACCCACTGAACCTGGAGGGATTTACTTCTGACTAAACATGTGTAGGGTTGCACTGTTTCAGGCTGGTTCATGGTAACAAGGAACCACCCCAGAATTTGGGAACA
Source organism: Ctenosaura bakeri (assembly GCA_948474755.1). NCBI lineage: Eukaryota > Metazoa > Chordata > Lepidosauria > Squamata > Iguanidae > Ctenosaura > Ctenosaura bakeri. The sequence continues at coordinate 16,179 of CAOLHI010002956.1, forward strand.
GAGCATCATTTATTTAGAAGGCTAAAAGGAGATAGTAAATATGCCATCTGGTCTGGGGTAAAGTATCCAGGAAGCCATTGCATCAATAACCAAAGTGCAAGATGATAAGCGCAGATATGAGAAGAAAAGGGGACTTCCTGTGGAATAGAACATAAAGAGAATGAGTTAATGGGAAATGGTTTGTGACAGCCTCAGGGCAGGGTATCAAAAAAAGAATAAATAATGACAGCAAATGAATAAGAAATAGTTTGAAGGTCATTTTAATTAGTTTTGTAAATGATACTATAGTGTGCAGAATTAGGTAGTTAAGATTGGGGATTTCAAGGTTAATGAGATTACATTATGGTTAATAAATTATATACATTTAGAGAATTTAACTATTATTTGAAATGGGTTTCTTTAAATAAAAATGTTAATTAAGAAGGGAATCTTCTGTGACCTTGCCCTAGTACCTTTTTGATATCAATGAAAGGTTCCACTGAAGAAGCTTTGGATATGGAGTATGCCCCTGGTTTATCCTCGTGAGTCCTGCTGTGGAACACCTCCATTGTCGTATCTGAAGAAACCACTTTGCTTTCTTTCCCTTCCCTTCATTGCATCAATAAGTCCTCATAGAATTGTTCAGAGAATGGATTTTTTAAATTGCACACAGAGTTATGCCAGGGTGTTTGTTCTTTACATTTAACAAGCTGAAGTAACAGAGACAGAAACATGAGGGCTAGAAATCTCCTTCACAGTTTGGAAAAGGAATTGGTCACTTTGTTGCCTCTACAATGATTTAATAAGATGAACTGAAGGATATAAAAATGTGAATAGGCAGGGCTTCTGGCATTAATGTTTTCTAAGAGGACATCCATCTGCATTTGATACATGCGCAGTTTCATGCGTGTACACTCTGGCATCCTGTTGATGAATTACATAAGATGGACTTACACTTTTGCAGCTCTCTCTCTTTTGGTGGGGGGTTGTGTGATTCCTGCAGGGGCCACAATTCACTACCAGCCATGCATTGACCAACCTCCCTGAAACCCCACATTTTCTCAGCTACAGCTCTTCAGACCCAATAGTTTCCCAGTCAGTGGAGAAATCAGGACGCAAAAGACAAGCATCTAGATATAAATATATAATGTTTTAAAATTATAAATAAATAAAAAGATGAATTCAAACATCATCTGCACGACTCTTCAGAGAACTCCTGGAGATTGCTGTGAATGCCAGTCACTGTGCCTTTAGCTGCAGGAAAACAGGTGGACACTTGTCTGCTGCTCCACCAAGAAATAGGTTAGTGGGGAGAGAGGTTGGATAGGAGACAATCATAGTTACCTTTCCTGATGTAGGATTGCAGCTTGTGTATTTGCTGAACAAAATGGACTAGAAATCCATAAGGCAGAAGGCACATGTACAGTCATTTCAAATTGAGCATCACTGTGGCATCTTATATAGCCATGTACTGGGATAGTACATGTGCGTCAAAACATTACTTGCGTTTTTGACTGCCTCCATAGAACAGTCAGCATCCCTCAAAAGATCTGATTTTCTGGCATCACTTCTCAAAAGACTTTTAAGAATATACTTGTAGTAGTGAATCATCATGTGACTAGTTCTAGTAAAATCTACGGAGTAACATGTGGGACCCATATTAAATGCAGGAAGCCCCCACCTTTTGATGCCCTATTATTTCACAACTCACTCTTTTAACAATTCCAAATTAAGGATAAGTTCCATTAATTCAACAGGGGATTCAGTCTTTCATCAGTTCTTGCCTATGAGGCTCATTTTGAACCATTCACACATGCACAGTGCTTGCAAAGTGAGCTGAGAGAGGGGGGAAAGGTGCTAAGCCTGCTGAGAGACTTTGCAAGCAGCACATGCAATCAGTCCCAAATGAGCCTCCCTAAGTCCTTCATGCTCTCTACAGTACAGCACATGGGTTTCCTTTTTCAACCAGTTCTATTTTTTGACAGTGTTCCAGTCCCTAATCTGTCAGATAAGTGGGAGAAATGTGGATTGTATCCTGCTCAAGGTCCTCAGTTTAGAACAATGGACCCCCTAAGATTTAACTCGAGATGTAAATATTTAAATTTAGATTTAAATATTCTAATATTTATTTATTTAAGGCTTCTGGAGACTAGGATTCAAATCCCTGCTTGGACACTGGGTGACCTGACATCAATACCAGCCTGACATCAATACCAGGAAAGATCCTAGAGCAGATCATTAAACAGTCAGTTTGTAATTACTTAGAAAGCAATGCTGTAATCACTAAATATCAACATGGATTTCTCAGAAATAAGTCATGCCAGAGTGATTTTATCTCTTTTTATGATAAGGTTACAAGCTTGATAGATGAAGGGAATGCTGTAGACGTGGCATATCTTGACTTCAGTAAGGCCTTTGACAAAGTTCCCCATGACATTCTTGCAAAGAAGCTAGTAAAATGCAAGCTGGACAGGGCTGCTGTTAGGTGGATTGGTAATTGGTTGACCAACCGAACCCAAAGGGTGCTCACCAATGGCTGCTTTTCATCCTGGAGAGAAGTGACTAGTGGGGTACCACAGGGTTCTGTCCTGGGGCCAGTGCTATTTAACATCTTCATCAGTGACTTGGATGAAGGAGTGGAGGGCATGTCAATCAAATTTGCAGATGACACCAAATTGGGAGGGGTTGCTAATATCCCAGAGGACAGGATAAAATTTCAAAATGACCTTGACAGATTGGAGAGCTGGGCCAAAGCTAACAAAATGAATTTTAACAGAGCGAAATGTAAGGTCCTACACTTAGGCAGAAAAAATTGAATGCACAAATAGAAGATGGGGGATGTGTGGCTAGATAGCAGTACATGTGAAAGGGATCTAGGGGTCTTGGTAGATCACAAGCTAAACATGAATCACATGCACCCATGTGATGAGGCAGCCAAGAAAGCCAACATGATTCTTGGTTGCATCAACAGAAATATGGTGTCTAGATTGAGGGAGGTAATGGTACCACTCTATTCTGCATTGGTTAGACCTCATTTGGAATACTGTGTCCAGTTCTGGGCACCTCAGTTCAAGAAGGATATCGACAAGCTGGAGCGTGTCCAGAGGAGGGCAACCAAAATGGTGAAGGGTCTGGAAGCCATGCCCTATGAGGAATGGCTTAGGGAGCTGGGTATGTTTAGTCTGCAGAAGAGAAAGTTAAGAGGTGACATGATAGCCATGTTTAAATATTTGAAGGGATGTCATGTCAAGGAGGGAGCAGGCTTGTTTTCTGCTGCTCCAGAGACTAGGACAAGGAGCAATGGATTCAAGCTGCAGGAAGAGAGATTCCATTTGAACCTCAGGAAGAACTTCCTGACAGTCAGAGCTGTCCGGCAGTAGAATAGGCTGCCTCAGAGTGTGGTAGACTCTCCTTTTTTGGAGGTTTTTAAGCAGAGGCTGGATGGCCATCTGTTGGGAATGCTTTGATGGGTGTTCCTGCATAGCAGGCGGTTGGACTCGATGGCCCCTGGGGTCTCTTCCAAATCTATGATTCTATGATTCTATGACTTTGGACAAGTTACATTCTCTCAGCCTCAGAGGAAGGCAAAAGCAAACCTCCTCTGAACAAATCTTGCCAAAAAAACCCCCACCCTGTCATATGTTCACCTTACAATTGCCGTAACTCAGAAGTGATTAGAAGGCACAAAGCACCAAAGTACTGCTGAGGAGGGAAGTTATTTCTAGCTATCATGTCTCTCCTCTTTGATAACTGATGTGTGGCAACCATAAGGCAAACCTATCATGGAGCTTTTCTGGGCAAGATTTCTTACCTTTGCTATTCTCTGAATCTGAGAGAATGTGACTTGCCTGAGGTCACCCAGTGGTTTTCCATGGCCGAGTGGGGATTCAAACCCTGGTCTCCAGAGTCATAGTTGCAGCATGTGCACTTGCCTGCTGCCGTGTCGCTTTCACTGGGGACATGGCAGCATGTATCTCTATGCAGGTGATGAAACTGCTCCCTTATTTGCAAATGTGTGAACATGTGGGCATGTGCACACACCTGCCACCATGTCCTTCAGCACCCTCACCACTTGCTGCCGTGTCCCTGATGAAAGGGATGTAGCAGCAGTCCTGTCCATGCACCCAACTGCTCCCTCATTTGCAACACCCCTGCTGCCATATCCCTGTTACTGCCACTGCTGTTGGTGTCCAGCAGCAGGAACCACTAGTTTAGAGTATTACCATGAGCATCTCAAAAAATAGCTGCTATTTAGGTTGCCAGCTCTGAATTTTTTAACTAGTAGATTTATCAGTTCATCTTCTTCTGTCTATCCCATGAAACCATCCCAAAAGCCATTTACTTTAAAGTTTTAATCACAGCAGAAAGTTGAGATACTGCAAAGGTACGCTACATGAGCCTTGAATGGTGTGGGACCAAAAAAAAAAAAAAAAGCAAGCAAGCAGCAGCATCTCTTTCTATACCATTCTGCCAGTCTTTTGGGATACTGAGTTTCTCCTTTAGGTACCTACCTCTTTTTAGCAGAATGAAAGTACTTAACAACAACATGAGGGGGCTTTTTCAGTGGTAGCATCACAGGTCTGGAAAATCTGCCCTAAAACAGTTCAGTTAGCATAAGCATTCCACGCTTTCCAAAGCTAGAAAAAAACAATTTTGTTGTCCAAACAGTTTAATTTGTAGAAAGTTGTAAGTTTGGAGACCTCAGTGATAATGAATAGTAAATGCCAAAAAGGTTTAATGGTAACACAAATGGTATAATAAAATAAATAAACATTAATAATAGCAGAAATGCTAGTTCCCTCTTACCTGTGCCAGATCTGATATAAAGGGAAGTTGTGAATTATGTGAATAAAGGCTGTAAATTTCATGCAATGAAATGTGTTGTGACATTTCCTCATTTTAGCTAAATCTTTGGTCTCCTAAAACAATAGTTGAAGGGACCATTACAAAAGACAGTGGGTCAAGGCCTCTGACCCTTCCTGTAGTTTGGCTCTTTAAAATGGGAATGAATACATGTCTTAGATTTAGAATTAAATTTAGATTTAGGCCCTTTCCACGTGGGGGGGGAACGGGCGAAAACGCCCGAAAACGGAGCTTACCAGCAGCCGGGCGAGTCCGTCGCCACGCGGAGCAGCGTGAGCTCGCTGCTCCACACTCGTCCGGCATCCCAAATGGTGGCTTCCGGTTGGTGGAGGCTCTCCACCAACTGGAGAAGCTCAACAGCTGGAAGCCCACCCCCGGCAGATCTGCAGGCATGCACTTACGCGCGCCTGCAAATCTGCTTCTGAGCCGGGCGACGGAGCGGCACGGGGTTGCGCGCTCCCTGGTTTTTAAAAACCTCTGAAAAGAGGTTTTTAAAAACCATGCTGCACAACCAGCTCCGGTTGCTCCTGCATGGATTGAGGTGTGGAACTACAAAAAGTAGTCCACGCCAGTCCATGCTATGGTGCAGAAGACCTCCATTGGAGGTCGCTCTGCACAATTTTAAAATGCTAATGTGGAAATGGCCTTAGAATGAATACATGTTTAGATTTAGTTTATATTTATAACTGGTAGATAGTATCATATTTCAGTGTAAAAGGTAAACTGTGGTTTTCTTTTGAGTGCAAATTATCACAAGCAACTAGAATTTACAGAGATCAGTTGAAGTCAGTGCCAATGTATCTTTTAAATCTTTGTCTTCCACAATTAAGCAAGGATCCAGATATGGGTTATTTATCTGAACTATTTAGGCTCTGGAAGTTTATTTAAATGTAAATAAGAGAGAAATATTCAGAGATTCTTTTAAAGACTGATCATTTTTTTAAAAAAAATAAGGCTCCACAAACTTGATGATGATCATGATCATTAATGAACTGGTTTGTTCACTTTAAAGGCATGGTTTGGCATTACAGGGATGAGCAAGCATAGCCCTCTGGCTTACATACAGGAATGTCATGTTTCCAACTGCTGGTTATAAAAAAATATAATGTACCATTTAATCCATTTTGGGTGAAAGATGGGATATAAATTCAATAAAATTAAAAAATTAAAAAAATAATCTTGGTTTATTAGGATTAGCTGAAACAGCAACTATAGTTTGTCACAAACTGTAGTTGGAAACTTTTAATCCCCATAGACAAGACTGAGATTTATGTTTGCTGGTCACTATAGTGCCTACTTGGGTGGTATGTCTGATTATCTAATAGACGTTCAAAAACTATTTAAAGGTTGTTCCCCTTTAAAAAGAGGTATTTTGTTCATCCTTTAAGCCTATTCATCATCCATTTTATAAGACCTTTGCACACAAATTTTAAAAATTGAAGACTCAGGCAGATTTTTAATAATGATCATTATTATTATTTTAACATAATAAAATACAGATATCTGAATCTGGGCCTTATGTTGTAAAATGACTGGAGATTATTCTAAATTAGAAAGATATTTTTCCAAAGGGACTTGTTTGATCAGTTTTTCCAGTGCTATTATTTGGTATATGAACCTTGTTTATTACAAAATAATGAAAAGGTTGCAGAAGAATAAGCAGATTATACCCATTCATTTTTAAAGAGGTTTTTACAACTCTAAGACAATGTGAACATGCTGATTTTATGATGACAAGAAACTTTCCCAGATCTACATTTTTAGGTCTCTTGATACCTTTTTTGTACATCAAGTTGCTTTTCCTACTCATTTTTGTTTTATCAGAAAGCCTATTCAAACATGAACATTCCCTACGGTTTACATTTTGGAAAGGAGGCAGAGGTCTTTGAAGAACTTATGATTACAGGATGCTCAATTACTTGATGGAGGAAGATAATGAAAGAGACAGTGAGAAATTAGCAGGAATTGGGATGTTAAAGAAATGAGGAAAGGGAGAAACCAGTGTCATCAGGTGTTTAAGACAAGAATGTGATTGTACAAAAAGAGAAACAGTGAGATGACTGAATGTATGTTTTCTCAACAATTTTTCAATGTGTTATGTAGCAGACAAGTAGATAATGGCTTCACTTATTGATCAAGATTAAAGTGCTAAGGATTTGTAGCTATGTTTGCTTTCTGGTTTATGGCATAGATTCATCACTGAGGTATCTGTGTTTGAGAATATCAGATCATTTCTTCACTTTTTTGAAGAGCACTATTGGCAGATTTATATTTCTAAACAAGTACCTCTCTAAACCCAAATCTTGCTGCTGTGGTTCTGGCCCCTTTCAAAGAGCCTTATCTCCACTCTGATTTGCCTCTTCTGTAACTGCACCTGAGATTGGTTGTAGATGGAATTCTGTATGAGCATTCAAAGCTAGGAAACAGAAAAGTGCCACTTTGACAGCAATCTTCAGGGACAATAAAGCTGGGGCATATGGCACCCTCTGCTTTGTTTTAACAACAGCTGGATTGTATGAAAGACCTCACATTTCAAGAGGAGCTGCTTACTGCACACAGCGCCTGGAATACATTCAGCATGTATGTTTTCTTCCTCTTCATTCTGACACCTGGAGTGCTAAACTGAAGTTTTAGGCCAGAGATTGACACCTGGAGTTATTGATCTTTGCTCTCCTAACACTCTTTATATAGTACATTAGGACACAGCAGTTTCTCTCTTTCAGTTTAATTTCAACAAACCTTATAAGATGATTGAAATTGAGGTCATGTTTAAAACATTAGTGACCCTATTTTCTTATCTCCTTATGTTTCATATTACTATTGATTTATAACTAGGTTTGGGATCTTGTATGTAAAAAATATACTCATTTTAGATTTGCTTTCCCGTAGCATAGTACTATTGTATATATAGTTTAGGCACAAAAATATCAGTTCTGTGGCATAAACATTATTTGTGGCTATCTTTCCTTGTCATTATGTGGTAGGAAGGAGGAGAGCCTAACCAGTGTTTCTCAAGCCACTGGAGATGGAGGATATTGCAGTCTGAACAGATTTGCGGAGGTGCCAGGCTGAAGAAAGCCTACCAAGCTTTGCTCTATTTCTCCTCCATGATAGAAATTAGAAGTAAGCAATTTAGGGAGACTGGGGGCCAGTTCTGCTCCACTCCTTAACTGCCCACTGCTGTGCATTGCCAAAAGTGACCAGAAGCCCAGGCTTGGCTTTGGGAAACCAACAGGGCTTTGTTTTTTGCCTAAAAGCAGATGTGTAATGAATCTCCCCCTTGTTTTAAAGCAATACTTCTCAGTTAATTTGATGTGGGGAACTGGCAGTTAATTTTTTTCCCCAATGTGCAATGCGTTGACACCATATTTGTTCCCACTCGGTAAAACCCGGTTCACTTTTTCTCCAGGAACTGGCAGCTAATGGCATAGGGACAAAAACTAGTTCATGGACCAGTACTTTGAGTTGCATTGATGTATGCAATAACTAACAAGGGTGAACCAACTAGTTTACTTGTAGATTTAATCCAGAATTTATCTTGGGTGTCATAGTGGAGATTCCCATGAAAAATAAAACTGCCAATATAAAAATACGTATATATAAGTAGAAGTATTTCCATATGTAGAATGTTGCAAAGAATTCTGATCATTCCATCTCCCAAAGGGAATGTTCAGGGAAGAGCAGTCAGCATTACCAACTAGCAGGAATGCTTTCCTGTGAGGAAAGACTGAAGATAGAAGAGGCAATAATTTCCTTTTGTTTTAAAAATGCCTGGGGTTGATATTACAGAGCTTGATTAAAATTTGTGTGTTGTGGGGAGTGTGGATAAGAAATGTTTTTCCCCCTGTCTCATAATACTAGCACTTAGGGTCACCTAAGTGACACTGATCAGTCGTGATTCAGAAAACACAAAACAGATACATGTTTACACATATATGCAAAACATGTTAACCTGTTGAATTGCAAGACATGGGCCATTTCCGCATAGTGTCACAGTCCCTCTATGGGATGGGATGGCAGCAGTCCACTGGTCATGCTTTTGCATTGTCACGGTCCTGCTGCCATTCTGTCTCCATGCATTGTGATCATAGGAAATTTACTTAACAGATTAAATCCATTAAGTGCCCCCAATTGCGCAATGCTTCTGTACTTCCCAGCCATGTGGAAGGACAGGAAGCACGATGGCGGTGCTTCCTTCCCCAGCACAGCATGGGAAAGAGCATGACTGCACTGCAGAAGGCAGATGCATATCACTTGCGCTTTCTTCCGCAGCGAGCCAGTCAGGTGCTATGGGGAACATTCCTGTCATGCTCCCTTCTTGGCAATGGTGCAACTGGGATTGCAGTGGGACAATGTGGGAGAGTGTCATTGTGCAGAGACGATGATAGCCATTGGCTCAGCTGTCTTTGAAAGTGAAGTAGACAAGTTCATGTTTATTTCCATTTTTGGCAATACCCACCTATTCTTTACCAACCCCAAGATCCCCTTAAGACCCTGCATTTTAGTTACTGCATGGGAATTTTTATTGTGCATCCCTGAACCTGATACTGACAATTTTTTTCTGGAGTGAGTACAAGAAATGGTTTACCTGTAGATTAAAATGTCTGTATGCACCTTTTCAATCAGGAAGAAAATTGCCCTTTTTTCCTTGAGCCCATGTGTTAATTTTGTACATTCATCCCCCTATAAACTAATTAGAGACCATCACAATTCTTTTTGAATCAGCTCTTGCTCTGAAAGTGAATTTTTGGATCAGTTCCTGCTTTCAAAATAAAGTGACCTAGATGGGAATTGAAAAGGTGTTTGGAGATCACCTTTCCTCCAGCATAGTGCCTTGTCATTCTTTTGCCCTTGTTATACAGTCAGGCTTGCAGCCACAGTAAATCCCATCATAAACTCTGCCTTATGAGCCTTGGTTGTGCAGTGTTTGAGTAGCCGAGTACCCTATAGCTGAGCTCTCTTGTAGCATTGGCAGTGTTTGCATTATCCTGTGTTAAGCTCTGATTTGCTTTGCACTGAGAAATGAGATGCCGGGCTGTTGTTTTGCTGGGATATATTGCTTATGGGATTGTTGTGCTGAATATCAAAGGGGTGTCAGCAGATATTTATTATTTTAAGCTGTCTCAGCTGTTCTACTCCAGCAAATAAACCAACATTCAAAATGAATGAGGAGTGCTGCTTGCCTTGTATATCACAATATGTGCAAATATGATTATTGCTTTAGAGCCAGATTCAGTAGGAAGGGCAGGCATTGTTGAAAACCACCTCAGTCTTTGCAAGCAAATTTCTAAAAGTTGCAGTAGATCAAGGAAGTGGACATGGCTAATATAACATGGCTAATCTAACTTTTTTTTTTTGTTCAACATTTATTGCCATTATTTTGACTGCAATATGCAAGGCTTCTGCAGAATATAGAGTTTCTTTTTAAAGGAAATGTATAATAGAGAGAAAAAAGACATAATTTCTTGCGCTTGTGGGGGCAGCTATGGGGAGAAACAGGGCATTTGCTGTGTCCAGAATTCTTCTCTCATGGCTTTTTGGGACCCCGACTAAAACTTTTTCCTAGGATATTTTCTATAAGAGAAGCTTCATGTACTTAACTAGATAGACTCCCACTTCCTGGTCATTGTATGTCCTTCATTATTAGAAACAATTTCTTTTTCTTTCTTTTTAAAGTGAATATATGGCTGTGCATTGGTGCACTCTCATCACCCTGTTAATTTCATCTGTTTAAAAAAATTATATTGCATGTATTTTATTGCAAGCTATTGCATGATTTCATCATGGTCTCTCCCACTTTTTTTGGTAATTGCATGATTTTTTTCAAGGTACGTACTAATGAAGCTGAGCAAATTCAGCATTCCATAATGGGGAGGGGGTGATGAAAAGCTCAAACCTTCAGTCCAAGGAGAAGAATGCACAAATAGATGGTGCAAAAGTTAATAAAATGTGACAAGAACATTAGTTCTGGCTACATCTTAAGTTTATGTACAGTTAACAGTGAATCCTAGAACTTCCTTTCTACTTAGATTTGTAGGTCATTGTCTCCAAAACAGATCAGGATAGCAGTGAACATACATTTAGACAGGATGTTCCATGTCACAAGACATTCTCACAGTCAAAGCCAAAGAGGTTATGGTGGCAAAAAACACAAAAAAGGCAGTTTACCACATTCTAAATCTTGCCTCAAGAAGGAGCTGTACATATAGCAAGCTTCGTGAAGACAGTTGCGCTAATGAGAAATCATTTATACAGGCTAGCAAACAGAAAGAGAAAGAGAGAATGTATGTGTGTACAGAACAGAGAAAGTGTTTTTGTAATATAGTAAAAAGGATTGTTTGTTGAGATCTGGAATTATATTGTTCCTTCTATCCCATGTAATGTTCCCACCTAATGTTCTGTTTCTTTTCTTGTTCTTTTGTTCTTGAAGGATGGCATGAACTGGGTCTGCAGAAATGTCAGTGCAAAGAAGAAATAAGTTGAACTGAGTTGCATGGAATTGGAGGGGCTGCCAAAGCCAAACACATTAGCTGACTGCTGGTCTGCCCAAATATTTTTCCATCTGTGTGAAGCTACAGCTGTTAGGAATGGGAACAGCAGCTAAGCCTCCCACTTAAATTGGAACTTTACCTGCTCTCTAGCATCATTTCCATTCTCCTAAAATGAATTTCTTCCTCACCCATCCCTTTTTTCACATAAATTATATTAAAGGTCTCCCTGTTCATTTGACTGAACAATGAGATTTGAAAAAAGAAACAGATTGTGGTCTGGAATAATGATATTTAGTGGGATCAACAAAGCTAGAATGATCATAGCAACATATCTGAGAGCCTACATCAATTCTGAAATTGCTCAGGATGCTCACCTGGGTTTGTTCAAAGTTTTTCTGATCAGCAAATCAAATGTTTTGTTAGCATAAGTACTTCAATTTTACAGTGGTAAATCCCTTAGTACAGTGCTGTGCGGACCATAATGCAACCCCATGAAGAACATTTATTATAACAATATGTCCAAGTGTTTCAGTCCTTCTTTCCATAGACTCATGCTGTAACTCCAGTACTTAGAACTCTATAAGAAGCAGCAGGCACAAGGTATGCTCTAATTTATTTAGATATAACAGTGTCATGCTACAGCGGCATGTTGCATTTATGGCTGGCACAAACATTTTCAATAATTTAGACTCCCTAGAGCCAAGATTTCTTTGGCATTCAGTCTGTTGGACTGTATCAATTCACAGGACGAGAATGGAGTTTAACCTTATCGTAGTAGTCAATTTAGTGCTCAAAGTCTTACTGCAAACAGCTGTTCACAGTTCTCTTTGTCCTTTTTGAGGTACTTTGAGGCAGGCTTTGATTCAGTGTTCCTGCGGCCTACCAGCCACAGAGGAAATGTGTTTATCTCAGACAATTCAAACAGTCACAGTCTGGCAGATAAGCAGGGTCATTGTGATGGCTCCTTACATACGAATTGCTGCTGTGGCCGTAAAGTCAGGTATCACTGCTTTGAAAGTCTGCACTGCTTCTGCACATTCAGTTGAGAACTAAATTGCTGACTAACTGTACAAAAGTGGCAGTATGTATGTTTTTGAAGAGAGAGGTTCCTCGTTTTAAGAAACATTTCATCAGTCTAATTAAGGGTTGACAGAGAAAGTTTGATGTCTGATAAGTAAAGGGCCATTGCCTTCATCCTAAATGCAAGAGGAGACAGCCTAGTCTTTCTGTAACTTCCCTCAGAATATTCACTGGGAAGATAGTGCCCTACCCTTTGAAGAATAGACCTATGTAAACTTGACAAATCTTAGCATATTACCACAACACCTAGATAATGACACAGGAGGCTGCTTCTCACCTCTGGGTCATCTGCTCAGTTTGTCAAAGTTCAGAGTTGTTTGGCTAGCATAGCCTTGCATGCAATTAATTTAGTATGCAGCTTATGGATTATATCAATAATATTGGTCTGAAAATGCTGTGGCAACTATAAAGCCCTCTCTCATTCTTGGTGGAAGGAGTAAACTTGCTTTGCTAAACCTCAGACTTTATGCATGCTTTGGTGAGAGCCAGGGAACATAAGTTGTGAATATAATCTGTTGTCATGCACTACTTTGTGGTACATGCTTTTCCCTTATTAATCTAAAGACAGCAACTAAAAACATAGCAACTACAATAATTTCTTATCCACTTGGCCTTGAACTCTTTAGTGCTTTGCCATGAGCATAAATTCTACATTAGATTAGATATATTAAATCTCTGTCTCACCTTATTCATAAAGTTTATGAGGGAAATAATACTACAAACATACAGTACAAGAACCAGGAGGAATGCAATGAAGCACAGGTAACTGTCTAAATCAATCTGTTAAGAACTCCCAAACATGACAGCTAAAAATATGTGTAGCCATAGACTCCTAAAAGATTACTTAAAACAGATACTTTATATTGTTCCTTTTCTGTTGGGAAGCTGCTGACACCTCACAATTAATAATCTTTTTAAAAGACAGTCCTTTTGTACAGATCTAGTGTTATGCAAGCCACTGAAATACCATTTTCCCCCCCACACTTGTAGTCCAGTGTTTAAGGGGTAAAAAAGCAACTAGTTGTGCTACTACTTATCTCTGATAATGCAGAGGTCTAGCAATTCATGGCATAAAGTCTGTAAGATTCTCCCCTAAAATTCAACAGACCACACTTGTCTTTTCAATTCAGAGAATATATAGATTTTCTTAATTGCCTGTGCATTAACCTAAACAAGCACACAGCTGACAATCTGTAAAGCAAACTGCCACCTGCAATTTCTACATTTTGAGCCGAAATTGCAGTTCCCCAAAACCCTCAAATGGTGAATATAGCTTTTCCCAATTTTATCCTGGTTCTGTCCCCGCCTCTTCTCTTACTGTGAATATTTGGGAGTGAGAGAGAGATCTTACTAGGACATGAGCAGCTCATCAAACCAGAAGGCATCACTGTGGTCCGTCAATTTCGACGACCCTCAGAACCCAACTTTCAATCGTTGTGAGCTAACTGGATCTTCTAAGAGCTACAAAATGCATAGACTTGATGACCCCAAAGGCCAGTATGTTGTCTTAGAGAATGACCTCTTCTGGATGGATGCTTTACAAGCTACATGGCAAGAAGTGGGACAATTATGGAACAATCTCTTTCTTTTGCTCCTAGCAAAGAGAGGAAAACTATCCTGATTACAAAAATTCATATCTTCTGACTGTTTTAGTCAACAGCTGTTCTTCAGGGAATGGTCCATGATTTTATCTACCGGTAGTCTTTTTTATTCTGGTTCTGTTATCAGCATTGTGAAAATTCCTGGTGAGCTTAGTATGTACTTTTCCATTATTTTAAGTTCCATAAGAGACATGCTTGAGGCATTGGCTAGCTAATTTGTTAGTAAATTATCCTTTTTCTTTCTTTTTTTTCTAAGAAATGCATATTTCCTGTCTGAATGTCACTGTAAGATGTCTTGATGCATTTAAAGGCAAGCCAAAATGGCTGAAGAATAGCTTGAGAGACCACTGTAATAGTTCACATATTAGAATGAAAAGAGAATATGGTTCATGTGACTTAATTACTTACTCTTTTAATTATACATGGTTCAGTCTGCTCTTTAAACAGACTTTCTTTATATACCAGGTTATGATCAGATGCTTTATAAAGCCATAGTTGTAAACTCTATCCAGTATACCATCTCTGCTTTTTCATTCTGTATCACTTTAGGTTACATCCAGTTTTTATGCGCTCCATGTTTTCTTCTCTCTTTTTTGAAGTTAATAAAAAGGGAGTGTGATGAAATTTGGTGATGTTAAGACTCAGTGTATATGTTTAGATGTTTGGCAATAAAATTTGGTAGAAATGGCAAATATTTTGCAATTCTGTATTATTTTAAAATAAGATCTTGCTATCCATTTAAAGAGCAACATCTCAAACTGTTTTGCATAGATTGTGCCAGACTGGTGTGGTACATCAACTTCATCTCAATATACATTAGCACTTCTGTATATTGCTTTTGTATGCATATCTGTGCCTTGTAGCCTAAGCCTACTATGGATGGCTGTCCTGTTAAATTTTTGCTGTCTCTAGACACCAGTTCTACATAGATTCTTAGCTATTGAAAATAAGACTTTTCAACCACTGTTGTTCTGTGGAAACCAGAGATGTTACAATCCTAAATATAGTTACTGGGAAAACAAATCCCAGTAAGTCATTTATACATAGCATTACTGTATATAGAAATTTTTAGTGTGCATTTGTTGAGAAGTCTTGGTTTTTGAGAGGAGAACCATCAGGAAGAGAGCATACTCCCTTTCACTTGTCACCCTGTTGGCTATATTATGTCCAGTGACACAGCATTTTACATTTACTGTATAAGAACTAACAAGAGCCAGTGTGGTATAGTGTACCATTGGAACTAGGATGCTGGGAGACCAGGGTTCAGATCGCTGCTCAGCCATGGAAACCCACTCAGTGACCTTGGGCAAGTCACTTTCTCTCAACCTCAGATGAAGGCAAAAGCCAGGCCCTTTTGAACAAATTCTGCTAAGAAGCTGGTGATAGCTTTGCCTTAGAGTCAACATAAGTCAGAAATGACATGAAGGTACACAGCACCACAAGTGTGTAAGAACTACATGCAAGGAGAGATCCATTTTAAATCTACAACTGAGGGCTTTTCTGCACTACACAATTATTGCACTATAATTCCATTTTAACTGCCATGGCTGCCTCCTATGGAATCCTGCAGTTTGTAGTCTTGGGAGGTATTGGAGCTCTCTGGCTGAGAATTCTTAATATCCCTCTCTAAACTACAAATCCCATGATCCCACAGAAAAGAGTGGTGGTAGTTAAAATGGAATCACAGTACAATAGTTGTGTAGCATGGAAAGGCTCTAAGTTTCAGATGCACTCAGAAGTTCTATAAATGTCTTATGTCAAATTCTATGAAAGTATATGAATTCTGATGAGGCCTAAATACCTTTAAAGCACATGTGTCAAACACAAGACCCGATGGCCAGATCTGGCCCACCAGGCCATATCATGTGGCCCTTGCACCTTTCCTGCAGCTGCTGCACTTCCACCACCTGGCAAGCCTGAGCTCCACATTGCGAGGCCCCGGCTGCTGGTATTCTGAAGAGGGGCCCAGTAGCCAGCACTCGCAATCTACTTCTACTTCTGACTGCTCCTCTGTCCAAGTCTCGCCGTCAGAGCATTGCCTGCAGGTTACCATAGCAACACTCTGCATGACTCGCAAAAGTTGGACAGAAGAGCTGTCAGAAGTAGAAGTAGATCACAAATGCTGGCTGCTGGGCCCATCTCCAGAATACCGGCAGCTGGGGGCCCACAATGTTGGGATTGGGCTCATTGGGTACAGAGAGGGGCGGGGGGGCAGAAAGAGCCACAGGGGAGGGTGGGGGAGCAGAAAGAGGCACAGGTAATATTTGTCTGGTGATTTTAAAAACTTTGTTTTCAAAACTCATTTTTCAATAAATTGTACAATATTTATACACTTGAATATCTGCTTGCCATTATTTTTCCTAGACTTCTAGTTTCAGAGCTAGTTATTACTAAAACCAGTAATAATTGAATGCAGAAGCAATTATTTAATATGGTAAAAGTAGATACATTTAGATGGTCTTACAGATACAACCTGCCCTTTGAGAGCAACCATGATGCTGATGCGGCCCAAGATGAAATTGAGTTTGACACCCCTGTCTTAAAGGCACCAGATCCCATCTGATCTTGGAAGCTAAGTAGGGTCAGCCCTAGTCAGTGCTCAGATGAGAGTACTTGATTAAGAGTGCTGCAGGCTGTATTTCAGAGGAAGGAACTGACAAAACTATCTTTGAATATTTCTTGCCTAAGAAAACCTTATGAAATTCATAGGGTTTCCATAAATTGACAGGTGACTTGAAAGCACAATTTGTTGGAGACTGCACGTAAGTGAACTTCCTGTCACTTAAATAACCTAAAAACACTAGATCCCATCTGATCTTGGAAGCTAAACAGGGTCAGCCTTGATTAGTACTTGGATGGGAAACTGCCAACAAATACCAGGTGCTGTAGGCTATATTTCAAAAGAAGGAACTGGTAAAACCATCTCTGAGGGTTCCTTGCCCAAGAAAATCCTGTGAAATTCATAGAGTCACCATAAATTGACAAGTGACTTGAAGGCACATACACACACACATATGTTTAGCATTTCTGCACAAGTAGCTTTGCCAGAAAGTGGTTAGAGTTGAATATTTGAATGCAGGTTTAAATGTGCACCCCTCTAAAAGTAATACAGATAGAAGGTATCCACATATGGGGGGTTTTTTTGCATCTGAATCAGTGGCAAAGCTTGGAGTGTGTGTGGGGGGGCAGGAGGGGGGGGAGGGCTACAGTGTGAGGGGTGTGGCCACTGTGTGGGGATGTGGCCAGGGCATGCAGGGGCATGGCTACAGGCCGAGATGCCCCAAAAACATTGCCGCCCAGGGTGAACCGCCCCCCCGCCCCACGCGACTGATATGAATCAGATGTATACATACATGCAGTGTCCAATCTGTCCAGTGGTATGTATGTAGAAGTATTCTGAACCTGTACAAGATCTCTTTAGCAAGATTAGACAGTGTATGTACATACATATTCATATTGTCACAAATAACTGCAGAGATAATATGGCACAGTGGTTATGAATAAGCTGTCTCTTCAGGATGCCTTCTTTGGATTCTATGTCAATTTGGTTGCCTTGGGCAATTCACCATGGGCTTCAGCCCTGATGGGTTGTTGTTACATGCTTTCACATTTACTCCAACATAAGGTGACTTTCATACAGTTTTCTTGGTAGGATTTATTCAGAGGTGGTTTGCCATTGCTTTCTTCTGAGGCTTAGAAAATGTCGCCTTCTATGGCTGAATGGAGATTTGAATCCTAGTCTCCCAGAGTCCTAGACCAACACACGGATCATTACACTGCACTGGCTCCCAGGTACTGTAATATTTACTGGGATAAAGTTTTTGAAATATTTTAATATACCGTAGAAATGCTAAGTGTTATTAGGTTTCAACTCTTGGTTTTGTTTTGGATTTTTTTCCATTTGATTAGAATGTATTTTATGACGACCATATGCAGAGGGGGACAATCCACATTTTAGCAAATTGCTGTAAACTTGTTAGTTTAAGCTTTTACCAGACAAGCTCAAGAATTTGCAATACTAAATGGGAAAAGATACAGGAAAGGAAATTATCAACTGTAAATCAAAGTATAAAAATATTAGGACCTGTCTTTTGACACTTACAACATCTGGCATAATGTCAAGTCACAGAGGATATTAGATGATCCTACTTACTTTGGAGCAGGAAAATATTTTATCCCAATCTTCAGCCAAACCAGCATATTGTTTCATGTCTAATTTCCCTAATGAACTGGATATGGAAAACATCCCTTAAGCAAACAAATGCCCTGGTAGAAGTTGAACTTGTCACTGTGTTATTTATTGTTTGCTTCTAGGTTTCTGCATTTTCTTCTCCTGTTGGTTTTTACTATAGAATGTCATGTAATTTACGATGGGTTTGCTATGTGACCTTGTTTGTGTGTCAGGTAGGGAGAATTACACTCAGAAGCTTTTACATTTACATGATAAATTGGGTACTCTTAAAATGACAAGGCTTTGGTTTGGCCCTATATGCTCATATTCTGGACTGAAGAAGAACCAAAGGCATGCTTTATTGCTGTGGTTGCTGATGCATCTTTATTGCTTGAACGAAAAGATTCTTGTATCCTTGACTAAGCCCTTCAACACAATAGAAACGACATTACCATTGGTTTTCATCACTGCAAACCTACTTTCCAAGTTGCTAGGTAGTCATTCCTTTTGTTGAGAAAATTCTTTTCAATATCCCAGATATTTTGCCTGGCTGGTTACTGTGCCAGCCAGCTGAACACCGTGAAGAAAGATTGATTCACTTAAGATTGCAGTGGCTGAATTTGGGACACAGGTGTATATACAGAAACTTCATAGTGCTATTAAGGGCTATTTCCTTCCCAGTGCTATTAAGAAGTGAATCACTTGTAGATGTGCCACCTGCAAATGATGCTATGGTTTGACTTAGGTGCAACAGGAAGAATGTGCAAGTAAATTCCATGACACAGCAAGAGACTCTCAAATGTTATCATCTGGCATCCCTATTATTCATAGATGGTAGTGTCCATTTGTGTTCTAGGTGTGTTACCCTGTATGTTGGGGGTCCTGGGAGGGGAACCCAAATAACCAAATAAAAACACAAAAGGGGGAAATTAAGCTCGAACACTCTCTTAAGCTAACAAGAGGCAGGGTAACTTTAGCTAGGATCTTGTACCCTATGTCTACGGCTTCAGGTCAGAGAGCGTAGCCAGACAAGGTTTCAAAGTAACAAAAATAACATTTATTGAGCACAAATAACATAAAAGACACCACATGCACACAACTAACTAGAAATAGAAATGGAGAGCTTTGGGGAATGGGTAATACGACACATGGTCTCGTAGTCCTGGAGAGAATTTGAGGTTGCAGGGGAAGAAACTCAGTGCGGTTCGCTGAGGGGAGTTCACTGGACAAACCGACAGCACGGCGGGATGGAAGTCCAAAGTGTTCCGAGGTAGTCCCAAAAGTGGGGACTTTTTATAGGGTGGATTTTACCTACAGGCTATGCTATACTCCGTGAGAACAAAGGAAATTTGGAGCTGGACAAAGGAGTTGGAAAAGGTCAGGTTTTGCATGATGAGCTTAGCGCTGGGTGACAATAGTATGGCCAGTACGCTGATGGCCCGACATAAAAGAATGGCTCGGCTCTTGGCCGTGCATTTTTGTAAAGATTTGCGCCGAGCAAAGCTGGTTTGCAAAAAGGTTTTTCCCTAAAGCATCGGAGAGGCTTAAGTTGCCTGCCTGAATGAGGTTTTGGAATGTACAACCATTAACGGCCGCGCCCAATACGTGCTTGTCCGGTGGACCTCTGCAAACACGTGGAGTAGGGTGGCAGAGAAAGGTCAAGCAAAGGCAAAATTATTTGATATCAAAAGGATATCTACTGCTCTCACCCAACATATCATAACCGTGATAACAGGTGGAGATGATTTCTGCCAGAATTTTTTTAATTTTTCAGCAATACTGTATCCCAGGCTTTTGACTTGTAAAATTAAAAAAAAAAGTAGGCACTGTTATATAGTCTGAGCTCTGCATCACATAGTCACATCCCTGTATGTAGTTGGTATATTTATGGTCTAAAGAACATACAGGGATGCTCTGCTTTTTAGAACTAGTTTGCATTGGAAAGTTTGCATTTCAAAGGCATCTTTCCATTGTATGGTATATACATGCTTTGCATTCATCTAAGCATGAATGCTTTTACCTGCCAGTGAAGAATGTTGCATTCCCTCCCCTTATTGCTGCTGCAAGTTGGAATGATCATGCTGAGTTATGGTAGCCAAGAGAGAGTGTGGCTAACTCCTGAGTAGGAATGGTGTGACCCTCCATGATATTGTTGGAGCATTTCTCACCATTGTGTATGGTAGCTAGGGCTTCTGGGACTTGCAATTCAGCAACATCTGGAGGGCCACAAAATTCCCACCCTTCATCTAGTTCTTAATGCCAGCTAAACCCACGTTCCTACCAGCCCTGTGCCTATGAAACAGATGTACTGTCTAGTTTAATGTCCATCTCTTTCAAACTGCCCTCCCCATTTTTTCCAAACAGTTGCCATTTCCATTTCCAAAGTTACTAGTGTCTTAAAATCTCGTTTTGCTTTAATAGTTCCATGACCGGCAAAGCTGGCACAGCTGAACGTTGACTTTATTTTATTTATATTGTACCCTTCTCCCAAAGTGTGAGCCAAGGTGGTTTACAATATAAGTTAAAACAGAATTCAGTTAAAACAAGGCATAATATAAAGTTAAAATATAATCAAACTGTTATTTTAAAAACATTAATATACAAAAGGAGTTAAAACATAATAATGACAATAAAGGCATGGAGTTTGGAGGCAGAAGAAGCTGGGATAACTGGCGAAAAGATAAAGCACAGAGAAAGTGCTTTACTGCTTAGTTCATTGTGTGTTATGCAGAACTTAAAAGCATAGAAGTTTTTGTTGATACCTTTTCCTTGGCCTCATTGGAAAAGAGATTCCACTTGAACCTCAGGAAGAACTTCCTGACAGTCAGAGCTGTCTGACAGTGGAATGTGCTACCTTGGAGTGTGGTGGAGTGGAGGTTTTTAAGCTTTGATGTGGGTTCCTGCATTGCAGGGGATTGGACTGAATGGCCCCTGTGGTCTCCTCCAGCTCTTTGGTTCTACGATTCTATGATTGGTGAACCGATTAATTCTACAAAACCCCAAATCCACAAAACAGTGATAGCTTTATTGGGCCAGTTAAAAAGCACAAAATGTATCATGTAAGCTTTTGAAGCGTCACTAGCTTCATCAGGTGAAGATGTTAAAAATCATCTTAGAGTCATAAGCTTACATTTTGTCTCAGATGTTACTTCTGTTGTTAGTTAAAATCTTCTGGAGGGATATTAATACAGTCAGAGATCCCTCCTCTTCTTGGCCATGTGGGGACTGGGGAGAAAGGGCAGTAAAAGACAGACAATAAAATTTCAAATCAATTAGTGGGAGCAAAGTAGCTTCCATTGAGAGGTTATCTCTGTCCTGTCTGAGGCGAACGGTCCCTTTGTTAGATAGAGAACATTGAATTTAATTGTCCAATAAAGCTGTAATCAAAGAGTGGGAGACATTTGTCTACAGGAGCTGGTTCAACATGTGAACTTATGAGCAGATGCTACAATAACAGCAACAGTTCTCACCTGCCTGCCTTTTGCAACTCCTTTCCAACTTTGTACACTGAGCAGCAGGAGTGTAAAGGAAGAAAAGTAACAGGATTTAAGTACGCCCCCACATCTTGCCCTCTGCTGCTGCTGCTGCTGCTGCTGCTGTTTTCAAACAGGTGCAGACCACAGAGAGAATGTAAGTTATGTCCAGCAGAGTGAGCATCTACACAGCTGGGCAAACATGGCCAAAGCTGTCTAGCACCACAGCAGCTGTTTTATTTTTACTCCAACTGTAAATTTCCAAAAGTCACACCCACCATCTGTGAAACAGGAGACAGCTGAGTGATAACTTAAAGCACTGCAAGACTGTGGAGGATTATGCTGAAAGCTGATGAAGGGAAAAGACCAGAGTCTTTCAAAAAGCAGAGAAAGGAAGGAGGTGTTCGAGCTGGTTTGATCTATTTGCAAGTAAAATAGCTACAGGCAAAAGAAGAATAATTCAAACCCTTTTGAACTTAAGCCATGGGACAGTACCAACCCAAGTTTCCAACTGTCCACCTGGAGGTCATAGTTAAGCTTTTTTTGGAGGAAAAAAACCCTTCAAGATTAGCAAGGAAGCATGCAACTTCTGTAGTGCCTGAAGGCCCTTTGCTCAAGGCACTGTTCAGACAGCTGTGGCAGACTGTGAGTTCTACCTCACAGGGTGGAGGTGGGGTAGAAGAAGAGGAGGTGGCTGGGAACAGGGACAAGAGAAGCAGTGGTCAACTTCTTACTACTATTAAAAGGGGGAAGCATCATATCCAGCAGGCAAGTACTAGTACTGGCTTCTCCCTGGTTCCATTTCCTAGTACAGATGTATTGGCATGTGCATGTATTTCTTCAATTTCTGCTTTCATTCATGACTAAACCAAATAGAAAGTATAAGCTGGCAGACAAAATAGGGTGTGGTTTCTAATTCACAGACACTATTCAATCACAAGAAATATCTTGGAGGTTTCCTTGTTTGGCCTCCTGCCTTGTGTTACGTGACAGGCAAAAGTTGGACAGCTGAATGTTTCTTCCAGCATGGAAATGGAGCAGGGCGGTGTGTGTGTGTTTTACTTGCTTAACTTTTCATGTGTTATTCCAGTCTTCATATCTGATGTCATCCATATTGGATGTGATAGCTTCATATCCAGTATCACCTAATAGCCATGAAACAGAAAGGCAGAGAGCAAGCTCAAACAAGGTGCCAGAAATACTTGCTGGACAAGTTTCACAACACAAAACTAAATTCTTGAAGCAGGGAGCTGCCCCCAAATGGAGAAGGAAGACGATTCACCCACCACTCAGTGCTGGGAAAAATTGCTTTTCAACCTCAGAGCCTTAGCACAAAAACAAAACTTGTTGGCTAGCCTCCACCACATTCCGTTGTTTAGTGTATACTCCTTACCCACTACCTCACCTCAAATTCCTGACTTCTAGTGGCCATTACTCAAGTATCAGGTTGAAGCTCAATATATATCTAGTTAATGGCACAAAACTCAAAATGTTTCTTCCAGTCCTGCCCTTGGGAAACTGTTTCAAAGATTTATTCCTAATCATTGTGGAAGCTGGACTCTGCTTTCTTGACAGTAGACCACCAGGTGATTCACCAAACTGTTTTTTATTAAAACAGCATGGTTGGAATTCAACAAGCTGCTCTATATCAGGACAGTTTGTCAATCTAGCATTTTATAGTCCACTCCAGGGATGGGGAATGTATATTCCTCCATGTGCTGGTGGATTTCAAAGTCCATCAACCCTGGCCAGCATTCTCAATGGATTGTGAGAGCTGGAATTCAACACCTGGAGAGGCACATGTTCTCCTGACTACCACTGACTGAGAGGTTTGGGAGTGTCAATGCAAAGACATTGCTGAAGCAAAAGCTTTGGCTGCACAGTCAACTATATGCTTGGCTGTTGTGAGCTGTTGGGTCGTTAGTCTATTGGCCTCAGCTAGGAACACGGTGTCCACCCTCTTTTCTTCTTCTGGAAGGCAGTCAGTAAAGACTTGAATCTTTTCCCACAGAAACTGGTCATACTTTCCCATCCAGACCATGTAGTTTGCCATCTTAAACAGAAGACCTGTGTTAGAGAAGTTCTTCCTCCTGATGGCATCTTGCTTTTTTCCCTCTTTATCAGGCGGTGCAGAGTGGAAAGACTGAGAAGTCTTGGATTGTGCTGCATTGACAATGATAAAGTTAGGTTTTGGATGGTTTTCCAACCAGTCTTCACTCGACTCGATTACCCAATAAAGAGAGTCCAGTTTCTTTGTCGTGGCTGGTAAGGAGGGTGGGGTTAGCCATGCCTTCTTAAATAGGTGTAGAAGGTATGGTAAGAGAGGAACAACAGAGACTGCTGGGGCCCATTCTTGAGGGACATGGTAAACTGAGTCATCAAATGGACTCCTTCCGAACTTCTACACTGAAGTTAAGTTTTTTTGCCATCTATGAAATAAGGTCAGGGAAGGCTGAACATCATCCATCAGAGAGATTGGTTCACCTTTTGACACAGAGGTCTCACGAGGCTCGACCCATGGGTCGAGTACAAGTCACTTGGTCATTGCATTCACTACAGGCCGAGATTCAAACTCTCCTAGACAAGGGGACAATAGAGCGAATATCGAGGATTGCTCTTTGTTACAACTTCTGTCTCGATACTTCCTAGTGTCAAAGAAGGACGGAGGTCTTTGTTCCATCCTTGACCTATGAGGGGTGAATTGTTATATCAAGCTTTGAAGGTTTTGCACGGTCACGATCAACACCATTCTGTCTTTGCTTCGCCAGGGAGACTGGTTTACCACCCTAGATCTAAAAGATGCCTACTTTCACATTGCCATCCATCCAGACCACAGATTTTACCTTGCCTTCAGGATTGGGAGATGTCCCTACTGATTCTGGCAGCTATACTTCAGTCTCAATACTACACCAAGGGTATTCACAAAGTGCATGGCAGTTGTAGCAGTGGCACTTCGGCAGCGAGGGGTCGTCCTATACCCCTACATAGACAATTGGCTGACTGTATCCTCTTCTCAAACCCAGTTACAAACAGAAAGGGGCTTAAAGATCCAGCTTTTGTGGAGCCTGGGTCTAACCATAAACTACGAAAAGTCTCATCAACAGCCTTCCCAACAGATTCACTTCATAGGAGCAGTCCTAGACTTGACAAGTCAAAGAGCCTTCCTTCCTCGAGATCGAGCCAGAAAGATCTCCAGCATGGTGTGTTCTCTCCAATGGAACTATTGAGCCAAGGCAAACACCATCCAGGTCTTACTTTGACTGATGGCCTTGACCACGATGGTGATGCCCCATGCAAGGCTCCGGATACATCCTCTACAAAGATGGTTCCTGGGTGCCTTCAATCCCCTTCACGACAACCCCTGCTGTCGACACTGAGGGCAATCCTTTGATCACTCCTCTGGTGGACCGCCATGAAGAATCTTCTTGTTGGAATTCCCTTTCATTGTCCACAGCCCACAAGGCTGGTCATGACCAACGTGTCACTCAATGGATGGGGCGCTCACACCAAAGGACTTACAGTCAAGGGTTCCTGGTCAGTACCAATGAGGCGCTTGCACATCAATGCCTTAGAATTGACAGCAGTGATGAAGGCCTTTGTAGTGTTCAAGGACATCTTGACAGGTCATGTAGTCCAGATCCTCACTGACAACATGTCGGTAGCCTACTATGTGAACAAGCAAGGGAGGACAAGATCCAAAACCCTCCTACGCCTGGCTCTACAATCCTGGGACTGGTGCCTTGACAGGAAGATCCTTCTGACAGCCTTCCACCTCCCTGCTGTGGAGAATGGAATTGCAGGCTCCTTGAGCCACACTCCCTGGTCTTGTCATGAGTGACAGCTTGACAGAACCCTCCTATGTCATATTTTCAACAAGTGGACGAGACCGGTGATCAACATCTTCGTGACCAGTTCCAATAAGCAGTGCCATCTGTTTTATTCATGAGGCGGGAGCGACAAATCTTCTCTGGGGATACTTTCATATTCAGTTGGAAGGGACCAACAGTTTACCTCTTCCCTCTGTTTCCTCTAATAATGAGGGGCATTGAAAAGATCCAACGGGGTGAAGCGTCAGCACTGCTGGTAATGTTGCGGTGGCCTCATCAACCTCGGTTCAGCCCCCTCCTGCGCTTGTCCAAAAATCAGTATTGGAGACTGCCGTCCAAACCGAAGCTGGTGACTATGGACACTGACAGAATTTGCTGCCCTGATGTTGATAGCCTCAAGCTGACTATCTGGAATCTGCTCAACTAGAGACCCAGCCTCCATCCATCCATCGGGTGGTTGAGGCAGCCCTTAAACCATCGACAAAGAGATCATGTGGGTACAAGTACTCAAAGTTCCTCAATTTCCTTCGACATTGAGGTCTCAACATCGAGAACTTCAATACCGTCCACCTTTTGGAGTTCCTCTTGGCATTGTTGGAGCACAGATTCTCTTTGTTATCGATATAATGTTACCTGTCAGCGATTTCTTTGCAGCTACATGTGAGAGGGTGACCTTCCTATTTCCTATTGGTTCAGGCTTACCTGAAGGGCTATAAGCATCTTCATCCCCCATGATGAACCCAACTCCAGGCTGGAATCTACTTCTAGTGCTTTCCCAGCTTTCAAAAAGGCCATTTGAGCCATTAGCCACTACTGACTTGAGACTTTTTTCTTGGAAGACAGCTTTCCTGGTTGCTATAACATCGACCAGAAGGGCTAATGAACTCCGTGCCTTCAGAGTGGATAAACCTTACCTTAGATTCCATCATGAAAAGGTTGTTCTTAGGCCTGATATCACCTTTCTCCCCAAGGTGGTGTCAGTCTTTCATCTGACTCAGGATATTATGCTTCCTGCCTTTTTCCCTGATCCAGCCACAGACTTAGAGTGAACATTGCATTCTGTAGATGTCAGGAGGGCGCTGGCCTTTTATGTACGGTGCACTGCATAGTATCGCCAGTCTCAAAGACTTTTCATGTGCTACTCTTCTAATAAAAAAAGGAAGGAGTCCTTTCAAAGGCTTTCCAAGTGGGTGGCTTCTGTTATGAACTTTCTGGGAAAGATCCACCTTCCCAGCTCAAGAGTCATGCCACTAGGGCACTCTCAGCCTCATCTGCCTTTCTCAAGGGTGTACCCCTTCATGATGTCTGTAGGGCCACCACTTGGTTCCAGCCAACTACATTTATATCACATTATAGAGTTGACTAAAGGGCATCTGTTGATGCTAGTTTTGGAAGGGCTGTTCTTTTTTCTGTGGTACAGTGATTGCATACACATTGCTTTGCACTTATTTTCTGAACATTTCCTGAATGTTCCTTCAATAAAGTGTTCTTGTTGGTTATATTGGCCTAGCTTTCATTCTGTATTAGTTGGTTTTGTTTTGTTTTGCTGGGTTACCTCAGAGTATGTTCTTGGTATGGTTGGGCATGACACCCTTCTTCTTTCTTCAGCTTGCTAGTCTCCCATTTGTGTGATTCACAGAGACCACGAAGAAGAAGAACAGGTTGCTTACCTGTAACTGGAGTTCTTCAAGTGGTCATCTGTGAACTCACACAACTCCGCTCTACCTCCCCACTTTTTGTCCTGCTATCCTTCATGTTCTATGGCTGCCATGGCGGTCACAGAACTGAAGATGCAGCCCTTGGACAGCCTTATATAGACTCAGGGGAAGGGGTAGGGTTCCCGTCAAAAGCTAGAAGATTCTGAAAGCAGCACTGTGCAGGTGCAGATGACCCATTTGTGTGGGTTCACAGATGACCACTCAAAGAATTCCAGCTACAGGTAAGCAACCTGTCCTTATTTAACCAACAACCTTCTGTGGATGAAGGCACATAATTAACAATTGAGCTGTGGCCCCTCCCTATGTAGCTTTCTCTTTAATGCTAGCTTGGTAAAATACTTTTGGAAAAGCATATTTCACATTCTGATTATAAGTTAACAAGTGTCAAAACTGGAATTGGTTTCAGGACATTTTAAATTGCCATGTCCTTAGCTTAAGCGTTTTCAAAGGCATGATTGGAGGTATTCTCTCTATGCCTTGAAATCTTGCAAGGGACAGTTTTCAGATCATATGTACAGATTTAACTCTCCTGTCCTGACATACATTGGAGTGAGGAAGTGCAAAGCTGAATCCACTTATCACTGTTTATTCCCAAAGTCACAGATCATTCTCTATTTCATAAATACTTAGTGGTGCCCGCACGTCTTTTCCTACAGCTGCAAATAAGCACTTACACAGGGTTGGATAGTCCTTTGCCATCTTGTTCATCTGCACAACATCA
The DNA here is from genome assembly GCA_948474755.1 of Ctenosaura bakeri. Classification (NCBI taxonomy): domain Eukaryota; kingdom Metazoa; phylum Chordata; class Lepidosauria; order Squamata; family Iguanidae; genus Ctenosaura; species Ctenosaura bakeri. The sequence goes on from CAOLHI010002956.1 coordinate 44,103, forward strand.
CACTGCACTGTTTTTAATGCTAAACAGATGAGAGGTAATGAAAATTACTCAAAGCCACCAAGGAAGCCCATTTCTAAATCTGAATCTTTGCCCAGACAAGTATTGCAGCCTATTGAAAATGCAATGCCAACAAGATCTCACAACAACATGCATTCATTTGGATTCTTCTTAAATGAAGGCAATTCCCCGCAGCAATTCTGGGTTTCTTTACCACAGTGCATAGTTCAGTCCATATTCTACTTCATCCTGTTTAAAAGGCTGTTCTGTTTTATTTCCACACACAGATGGAGGGCAAGAGTGGTTGATGACTGCAGATGTTTTGACTTTGCCGACAGTGATATCTCCAGAACCAGTGACTAAGTTCTAGGAGTACTAAAAGGCTAGCGCTTTGTAGTAACGATGTATAGAACTGCATATAAGGAAACAGTGGGGAGAAGCACTCATATAAATTCAAAAATGGGACATTTTATTTAGTTGAAATGCACCTTGTTTGTTTGAGATTCACCAGTGTTTTGAGTTTTGTTGTTTGAATTTAAGTTTTCCCATTTGAATCTGATGAGAAATCTCAAATCAAACTTCATATCCATGTTTTGAAGTGAGAAGTTTAGCTCAAATGCTTTAGAAATGATGGTGTTCCTTTCTGGCTTTTCTAGGCTTAAAATACTACCTTTCCTTTCCTGTTAAATACTACTTAACATTGCAGCTCACCCATCAGATGTTGTAACCCATCATACTGTTGCATGTCAGCTACCAAATACTGCTTATAGCATATGCTAGCATTTCTCAGGCTATCTTCTGAAACTTGTAATGGGCCAATTAACAAAAACAGCAACAAAAAGCTTACCCAACTACTACTGATTTTTCACTGACACAAGAACAGCTACACAGAGACCCTAAGTGTGTTCCAGGTTACAGTCAGTTCATACTAGGCAATGGTGAGGCCCAGTCAGTAGCCCAAGTGAGCCAAGTACACACACTAGAATGTTTGACCATAGTGTATGGACTTTCTAATTGTGGGCCTGATTGAAGAAGGTAGCTGTATAACAAACTGGTTCTTGATATAAAGAAACAGTATATCTCTTTGTTTGTACACCTCTTAAAACATGGCCTCTATACTGATGCAAAAGAAACCACAGATGATATTTGTTGAATGCTTGAAGAATGACATGATACATATCTAGCCTAATCTAGAGAATGCTGTGCTACCCAAAAAGATGTCCAAAGCAGCATCACTTTCAGTTTTTGTGAATAAATATGAATGAGGTGCTTAGAGCATTTGGCCTACCGGCCTCCACAAATCAGCTTGCCCCTTTCTTTTCTTGGCTTGCAAAAGGAGATTGATTGGCAGTGACCAAGAGACTAACCAGGAATAAAGGATATCTCTTTAATGAAGAGGTGGCCTTGAATGCTATACAGTAAACATTTTTAGGTCATTTTTTTAACTCCTTAAATGCCAAATAATCTCTATTAACTGGTCATATATAGCCCAACCTGGGGAGGAAGAACAGGTTGCTTACCTGTAACTGTGGTTCTTCGAGTGGTCATCTGTGCCATCATACACTAGGAGCTTTAGCGCCTGCGCGGTAGCGTTCGGAAACTTCTAGAGCTTGTTCGCTTGGCGGGAACCCCTCCCCCACGCCGGTACTGCGCATGCTCCTCCCGCCGAGCAACGGTCTCTCCTCAGTTCTGTCGTCCGCCGTAGAACCTACAGGGACCTGAGAAAGAGGGGAGGAAGGGCGGGTGTGTATGATGGCACAGATGACCACTCGAAGAACCACAGTTACAGGTAAACAACCTGTTCTTCTTCTTTGTGGTCTCTGTGCCTTCATACACTAGGAGACTGTGTAGCTTACCGGTCGGACGGCGGGTCAGGTCCTACAGCACGGAAGCCAACACCTCACGTCCAAACCGGGCATCTCTGCGCGACCGGCAGTCGAGCCTGTAGTGGCGCACGAAGGTCGATGGTTGGGACCAGGTCGCCACACGGCAGAGTTCATGCAGGTCAACTCCTCGCAGGAGGGCCGCAGAAGTAGCCACAGCTCTGGTGGAGTGGGCTCGAAGCAGGACTGGCGGAGGCTTCCTCGCGAGCTCATACGCCAGTTCAATAGTCCTCACCACCCACTTGGAGAAGCGCTGGGTGGACACTTTTAGGCCCCTCCGACGTCGCCCATAGCAAACAAAGAGAATGCGGCGTCTGTCGGAAGGAAGCAGTCCTGTCCTTGTAGAAAGCCAATGCCCGACGCACGTCCAGGGAGTGGAGGGACCGCTCCAACGGTGTCGTCGGGTTCGGGAAGAAGGCAGGCAGGATGATGTCCTGGTTGAGATGGAAACTGGACACCACCTTTGGCAGGAACGAGATGTCAGGTCTCAGGACCACCTTGTCCCTGTGGAAGACCGTGAAGGGCTCATCGGAACGAAGAGCTGTGATCTCACCCGCTCGCCTCGCTGAGGTCACCGCTACCAGGAAGGCAGTTTTCATTGTCAGGAGCCTGTCATCCGAGGTCGCCATCGGCTCGAAGGGCGGCTTCGTCAGCTGCGAGAGCACCAGCGAGAGGGACCACGGCGGTAGCGGCGGCGATACCGGCGGGGTAGAGATGATGAAGTCCTTTCAGGAACCGCTTAACGGTATCGTTCCTGAAGAAGGCCGAGGCAGCAGATCGTGGCGGTTGGTATGCCACGATCGCGGAGAGATACACCTTCAGGGATGGAAACGCCAGGCCCTGTTGCCGGAGGTGCAGGAGGAAGTGCAGGACGGTCGAGAGCCCCGCGGGCGATACCGGCTCACTCCTCTCGTTAGCGAAGGTCAGGAAGCGTCGCCACTTGTATTGATAGTTGCGACGGGTGGATTCCTTCCTGGCCGCGACGAGGACGGTACCGAGCACGGGATCGTCTAGTGCGATATCCTCCAGGCATGGAGGGCCAGGCGTGGCAGGTCCGGATGGAGGACTCGGCCGCCGGAGTGGGAGAGCAGGTCCGGTGTCGGTGGCAACCGGAGCAGGTCGTCTCGCGCGGCTTGTAGCAGGGGTGCGAACCAATGTTGCCTCGGCCAGTACGGGGCTACCAGGATCGCGTCGGCTCGGTCGGCGAGGATCTCGATATCGTCCGGCCGAGCAGCGGAAGGCGGGAACGCGTAGAGGAGTTCCCCGGTCCACGGAAACTGGAAAGCGTCCCCGATGGAGGCACGATCGTGGCCCGCTCTGGAACAGAATCGGCGACACTTCGCGTTTTCCCTGGTCGCGAAGAGGTCGATCGATGGTTCGCCCCAGCGGTCCCGAATCAGTCTGAACGCCTCTCCGGAGAGAGACCATTCGTGATGGGATGAGGTGTCCCTGCTGAGGGCGTCTGCCGTGGTGTTCTCCTGCCCGGCCAGGTGAACCGCCACGGGATGCGTGTGGCAGGCGAATGCACCATTCCCACAGGCCGAGCGCGATGTCGAGCAGGGTCGTGGAATGAGTCCCACCTTGTCTGTTGATGTAGCAGACGGCGGTGGTGTTGTCCGTCAGAATCAGGACCGTGCGCCCCGCCACGGCATGGCGGAACGCCCGTAGGGCTTTCCAGACGGCAAGCAGCTCCAACGCGTTGATATGGAGAGCGGTCTCGTCGTCGGTCCATCTGTCGCGGACTCTGAGATCGCCGCAGTGGGCACCCCATCCATACAGGGAGGCGTCGGTCGTTACCGTCACCTTCGGTGTCGGCTGTTGGAAAGGCATCCCCGACATGAGATTGCGTCGCGACTGCCACCATCGGAGGGATGAGCGGACGTCTCCCGGCAGCTGCAGTCGGAGTGTCTGTTCGTCTCGCAGGGGGTCGAATATGCGGACGAACCAGTGTTGAAGAGGTCTTGCTCTCAGCCTGGCGAGATATGTCACAGCGGTCGTCGCAGCCATGTAGCCCAAGAGCTGCTGGACGCTTCTCGCAGATAACGTCGGGGCCGTACGAGCGTGAGCGGCGGCCCGGATCAAAGTTTGTGCTCGAGACTCTGGTAGGTACGCCCTGGCGGAGGTCGAGTCGAGCGTCGCCCCGATGAAGTCCAAGATCCTCGCCGGCTCGAGGTGGGACTTCTTCGGATTCACTCGTAGACCAAGGCGGGTCAGGAGTGACAACGTCATGTGGACGTCGTGGTAAAGTCTCTGTTTGCAGGACGCCACCAACAGCCAATCGTCGAGGTAGGGGAAGACGGAAGCGCCCTTCGTCCGCAGGTAGGATACCACCGGGGCCATGCACTTGGTGAAGACCCTTGGGGCAGTCGAGAGTCCGAATGGCAGCACCTTGTACTGGTAACAGGTGTCGTCGACTGCGAAGCGGAGGTACCGTCTGTGCTGCGGGCGAATGGCGATATGGAAGTATGCGTCTCGGAGATCGATGGAGGCGAACCAGTCCCCTCGATGTAGGAAGGGTAGGATCGACGGTATCGTGACCATCTTGAACCTTTTGGGGCGGATGTAGTAGTTCACCCCTCTGAGGTCTAGGATCGGCCTGAGGGTACCGTCGGGCTTTCGGTACCGTGAAGTACCTGGAGAAGAAGCCGGTGGTCTTGGCCTCTTGCGGGAGCCGCTCGATCGCCCCTTTCTGGAGGAGGGATTGGATCTCTTCCAGGAGGGCCGGACTCGACGGCGTGGAGTAATAAACGCCGCGAGGAGGATTCGAGAAACTCGATGGCGTAGCCAAGACGGACGATGGAAAGCACCCAAGAGTCCGTAGTGACATACTGCCACTCCGCTAGGTGTCGAGCGAGGGTCGGTCGGTCTCCGAGCGCTGATGGTAGGCTGAAGAGTGGGTATTGGCGGGTCCTGCCAGGCACGTCAAAACCGAGACTTTGTCTCGGAGGAGGACTTCTTCGACGAAGGCGGGCGCCGCCTAATCGTGCGTCTGGCCGATGAGCCGGAGGACGGTCTCGACTGTCCAGACTGGGCCGAACGCTGGAACGACGAGGTGGAAGATCGTCGCCAGGATGGTCGGAAGGTGGAGGCCCTGCGGGTCTGCGTGGCCGGCTGCAGCCCGATCTTTTTTGCGGTCAGTCTCGCCTTGACGAGATTGTCCAAAGCTTCGTCTGTGGACGAATTGAATAGGCCTTCACCGTCGAAGGGGAGATCTTCAATCCTCCTTCTGGTGTCCTCCTGGATGTCGGCCGGTCGAAGCCAAGCATGGCGGCGGAGGCCGACGGATCCCGCCATGACCCGGGAGGCGATCTCCACTGCGTGCCGGGAGGAGGCCATCTGGTGCCGAGCGATGGAGATAGCCTCATTGAAGATCACGGAGGAGGCTTGGCGGATGTCCTCCGGTACCGCTTCCATCGCTGGTTGCAGGCGATCGAGCACCTTCTTCAGGTATGCCGCGAGGCAAGCCTGAGTGTTGGACAGCCTGATCTGCAAGGAGGCAGCTGAATAGAACCTCCTTGCGTAGGCGTCCAACTTCCTGCCCTCTTTGTCCGGCGGGGTGGTGTGTTGCCTGCCGGAGCCTTCGTCTGCGCGGACTCGACGACCACAGAGTTCGGTGCAGGGTGATTAAATAGATAACCGGCGTTATCCTTCTGCACCCTGTAGAGGTGTTCTAACCGCTGCGGTATCGGCTGAGCCGAGGCCGGTCTATCCCAGGCGGCCTTCACCAGTCTGGATACCCGGGGCAGGAGAGGCAGCGGGGCCGTGGAAGGTCGCTTCTCCTCGAAAACGGAGAAGGCTGGATCGTCATCCTCCGGCTCCGCATCGGCGATCTTAAGGCCGAGGGTAGTGGCCATGCGGAGCAGCATCGCAGAGAACTGGTGGACGTCCTCTGGAGCAGAATCTGAAGGATCGGGTCCCCGAATCCCAACGGAGGAGACTCCTGGGAGGCCGCCTCAGACACCTCAGACTCCGCACTCGAGTCGTACGACTCCGAGCTCGGTGAGTCCTCTCGCCGCTCGCTCTCCGGCTCCTTCGTAGTCGCCGCAGGTGTTGCCTTCCTAGGCTTCTCCGCAGCCGGGGCGGTGGTAGCAGCAGCGTCCCGCTTGGGATGGCTGACCACGGACTTCACCCTCTTGGTGGTGACCGGGGTAGTCTGGCAGGCTGACGTCGTCGTAGCCCGCTCAGTCACCACCGACTCCGTAGGGCGCGTCGCCGTCGCCGTGACCCTAGGAGGTGGCGATATCGCCCGATACCGTGGTGAAGGCTCCCTCGCCCTATGATATCGAGGGGAGGGAGAGCGGCTGAAGGAGCGGCGGTCCAACGGAGATCGGCTTCGGCGTCGACGGTACCGAGCCTCGTCCCCTCTAGGCGAGCGCGATTCGCGCTGTCGACGAGGTGACCGGGACCTCCGGAAGGTCTCCCAGCGACTCGGGCCACGATGGTACCGATCCCGGTACGATGGCGAATGGGACCGATAGGAGGCCGGGCGCTCTCTCCACTCAGATTCCCTCGCGTACCTGGCCACGTAGGACGCCGAGGTGTATCTGGAGGCAGACGAGCGAGGTTGTTCCTCTCTTGTCTCCCTCGGAGGCGGCGAGGCCACCGGACGCTCGGAAGAGCGGGACCGGGACCTGAAGGAGGTCGAACGCCGCTCCGGAGAAGCAGAGGGCTCTCTCTGCTGCAGGTCGGCCGACCTGCGACGGCTAAGAGGGCGGTGGCGCTCCTCCACCAGGGTTGGAGGGTCTGCCACAGGCGAGTCCGGGCGCTGTTGGGGAACGTCCTCGATCTCATCCTCCGAGAGGTCGACGACTCGCCTCGCCCTTTGGAAGGCTGCTGAGTAGGAGGAGGAGTAGGAGGTTGAGCGTCCCCAGCCGGGGAGCGCTTCTTTTCCTTCTTCTTCTTCTTCTTCTCCTTCTCCTTGCCCTTGCCTCCGTCCGGAGCAGGGCGCTTTTTTGCAGGCGTCTCCGTAAGGGGAGCCTCAGCCTTCCTCGCCGTCGAGGATCCTTTAGCTGACTTGGCAGCCGCCGACAGCTTCGGGATCCTCGGTAACGCCGAGATCGGCGTTTCGCCGGTACCGAGCCCGATACCGACGAGGTGGACGGAACGGCAGCCGCCGATACCGTCGATGGCGTGGTCGTCTTCTTGTCGACCATCTTGGAAGTGGAGGTCTCGTCTATCGCCCGCAGAGACTCTCCCAACAAAAAGACTTGAGTCTCGCGGAGCGGTTGCGAAGAGTTTGGGGAGTAAAATCCCTACAAATTTGGCAAGTCCGGATATTGTGGGACTCGCCCAAACAGAAGAGACACTCCTTATGGCCGTCGTTGAGGGCAACCTTGCGGGCCGCAGGACACGCACTTCTTAAAGAGCGCGGACATAAGACGAAGAAACGCCAAACTCCGAAATCCAAAAAAGACGAAAAACCGAAGGGGGAGTCCGAAAGAGAGGTCAAAGACAGTCCGAAAGTCCGTAAAACCGTGAAAAAACAGCAAGCCAAGCACGACGTGAGAGGAACAAACTAAAGAACCTTCCGTACGCGGCGGCGGACGAGAAAGAACTAGGAGAGACCGTTGCTCGGCGGGAGGAGCATGCGCAGTACCGGCGTGGGGGAGGGGTTCCCGCCAAGCGAACAAGCTCTAGAAGTTTCCGAACGCTACCGCGCAGGCGCTAAAGCTCCTAGTGTATGAAGGCACAGAGACCACGAAGAAGAAGTTTATTGATTTTACAGATTAGTGGTACTGTTTACATCTCATTGTTAGCTACTCTGAGAGTTTTATGTTGAAGGTCATGAGCTATGTACTTAATAATTTACTAATATATACAGATATACAAAGCGATCTTGTAGCTCCTTTGAGATTAACTGAGAGAAAGAAGTTGGTAGCATAAGCTTTCATAGAGTAAAGCTATTTCATCAGACTATACAGATATAGATATTTATAACTCAATGTTGTTGTACATGAGCCATTAAAAATACAAAATATTAATGATCAGATATGAAACATATGGGGTGGGTTTGGGTTTAAAAAGCAGATAGGCCACTTTCAGAAAATATTAAGGCACTTAGAGAACAGCTGGAGATTATTGGATGTCAAATTCACAGAACAGAATTCTGAATGTTGAGGAAAGTGGTGGATAAAATTCATTTTTTTCTCTAGCACAACAGAAACACAGTGATCTTCCTAAGACCAGTCCTATATCAGGAGCATGGTGGAAAGATCAAATTAGGATATCAGTGTTTATTTCTGCCATGTCCCACAGAAGAGGACATGCCCTTGTTTACATCCATCTCTTTTCACTCTTCACATCACATCAGAGAAAACACTGGCAATGCAGGTATGTTCAAGGTCACTGTTTCAAGTTTTGAATCATAAGCTGCACAAGCCAGTGCCAACTACAAAGGACACTGCAATGACACCAGACCACTTTCAAGGGTATGTACAACAGTCTCCTGTCTCCACTATAGATACAACACAACTTATGGCACAGCCAAGTGGCTCATTTGTGATGCTAATTGCCCTTGATACCTACAGGAAAGAGAATGGCACAGGCTGATGTTTTTTATCATCCATTTTATTGGTGTCCGTTCCAAGTTGCAATTTCATTTGCTGGGCAAAGCCTGGCAAGATGTTCAGATCTCCCCTTTACAAGTCAGCCAAGCTGGGTGTTGGAAACAAGCACGTAATGAAGGTCAGAGCTCCAGGTGTTTTTTAGAGCATATTCTCTAGACATGGCCAGTATGTGATTTCCCCAGATACTGATTAGGCCATTCCCAAAGCTTATACCTCACTAAAAAGAAGCAGCCAAATCTAGATCCATTCCTCAAGCCAGATAGATTGTCTTCAAAGTTGCTACAGAAGGGAACAAGCAGGGCCATAATCAGTATATTATGCAATATTTGTGTGATCAGAAGGAAAAAAGACATATCCTTCGGCTGATAAAGAGGTTGTTTGTTACTTTGTAACCAGTGAATAGAAATGTAATCCTGTTGTACAGCACTAACTTGTGGATGCAACTGCATTTTGCAGTGTCAAAGAAAGTGGGAGATAACTTGCTGTTCAATAAGCCCAAACCACCATTTGTCATTATTTTTATTGTTTTATTTTTTCTTTGCAGTTACAATAATACTTCAGAATCAAAACAAGGCCTAGAAATAAGTATGCCTTTCCTTGACCATCAGCAAAAGCAAATAAATTTTTACCCCAGTGATAATTGGTTTTGATTGCTAATCTACCAATGAGATTCCAGTTAAAAGAGCAAGAATGTAAGGTGCCTCTGTCTGCATTGCAGGAATGGGATCTTAGACACCTGGGGTACTCCCAGTGATCTCGTTGACCATGATCTCCCATAACAGAAACACAGAATTAAATCTGCATCCTCAAAATGTGGAAACAATGCAACACTAGGACATCTAAAGATAAACAACCCTCCCTAAATACCAGTGTATGTCTTCCACAGGGTTTTGTGCTTACTGCTATGCTGGTATCTCATTAGAGCAGAACTGGGAAAGTCAGAACTTAAAAGAAAGGCCATCAGCGTTGTGGGTGGGCGTGGCAATTATGAGGAAAATGACAAACAATGGGATCATCGGATGGCATGATTTTGAGACTCACAGAAGTTGCTGAATCAAGAGCAATCAACAGCACCACAGCTGCTGTGGGTGGAAGGAGGGGAGAGGGGGCTGCAGTTGTTGGCAGTGCTTTTGTCTCTGAGTATGCCAATGAACTCTCCTATGCTTATCTATACCATTCCCCCTGGCTCCCAAACAGTTGCCCCTAATGAGCAGAAGGTCTGACAGCTGTAAACAGCTATACATATGCACAGAGATCTATATTATACCCACAGCCATATATAAATGGAGAACGCAGCTGCTGTAATTCTTCTGCCGCCAGCATGGCTCAGGAGTGTGCTCCCTCTCTCTTTGGAGGGTTACTTGACCTAGTTTGGAGGCACACATTGTTTGCGCAATAATGAGTTTCCCCAGTTCATGCTTTTGATTTGGGCTGAATCATCTTGATTGAACGATGGCAGCTCCTTGAGCCCTGTGGCTTTGCTGACATTGCAGAAAAAGGCTGAGATGCTGGAATGTGCATGAGTGGAGGTGGAAATGAAAGGCAGGTGGGAAATGTTGCAAAGAAATGCATCATCACTGCTTAATCACTCTGAAATAGGGGAGGCATTCTGGATCTTTGTCCAACTTCATTATTGAACTTGCTGAATCTCAGATATGTGTGATCTCACTACGACTGCTCGTTGGGTCATATGAATCCATATTGCTTAATGCGGTCACACTGCTTGCGCATCTAACTCAGTATTGTCTATACTGATAATAGTGGGTTTCCAGGGTTTCTGATGAAGATTTTCCCAGCTGATCCTGGAGATGAAACTGGGACTTTCAGCATGCAAATTTTGTGCTATGGTCCCATAAAATTTCCAAAAAAACAAAACAAAACAAAAGCTGTCCATTCCCTAAATGCTCATATGCTGCGTGTCCCATGCCTGGGCCTTCAGCCTCAGGATTTAAAAGATCTTGATAGGACCTTTGAAGGATCCAGTCAACTTCTGTAAGTGGCCGTGCCTCTTTTGGAATCAGTTAGATATAATCTGAAGCCTGAAGCTATAGCTAACCCTAAGATATAGTTAACAAAAAAGGTGAATGTCACATATTCTTCTGGATCTCATCCCTGGTAAAAATTAAACCCTGCGCTTGGTTTGAAAAGGTTATTCCTTGCATCACTTATACCTTCTATTATACAATATCACAACTCTATGGAACTTTCCTTATCTCAAGTCAAGCAAATCAAAGCCACAATGTCAAGCAACCCCTGTCTTTTTGAAGTTGATTTGATCTCCTATCTGCAGTATCATATTAATTTGCAATTATCAGAGATTAACTCTGAACTCTCCAGCTAGAGCAGAGTGACTGGATCAAAGGGATTTACCTATATATCAGCTATTGATTGAAATAGGTCTGCCCTAGGAAGGTCTAATCAACAGCCCTGACAGTGTAGTCCTATATGTGCCTGCTTGAAATAAGTACCATTGAAGGTCAGTGGGGCTCATTCAGTTACTAGGGTCACTGGGTATAAGATTGCATCCACAGTGGTATAATGACAACAGTGAATGGATGCTGAGTCTCACTTAAGCTCAGTCTTAGCAACTATTTTCAGTGTCAGAGCACAGTTCTAGATTATTTTTAGAAAGAACAGATGAAAAGGAGCCCAAACAGATGCAGGGAGTATTTCTCTCACTAATGAATGACAACAGCAAAATCTCCAAACATCAGGATTTAGAAGGGAAATTTTCAGATCAGAAGATAATCAGGAAATCTTGGGCATCGCTTTTTCTAGAAATTAAGCCTTGATTCCAAACAGATTGCACAGATTCTCACAAAGAGAAATGAGTTTGTAAAATTTCAAATTGTACAATTGTATTTTTAGAGATTCTGCATAGTTTTGGAAAAAGGATTCCAGTGAGTGAACAAGTTGGAGAACTTGTCTCTTCCAAACGCGCAGAGCTTAGAAGTATGATAGATAGATAGATGATAGATAGATAGATAGATAGATAGATAGATAGATAGATAGATAGATAGACAGACAGAGGCTATACTGGTGGAAGGATTCAGGAAACTGTAGTCCTAAAAGTAAAATGTTCAAGCCCAACCAGGTGTTTTATTCTCTTACATGTAGTTCACCTCTCTCCCCTCAACTAAAAGAGTGCCATCTTCCCCAAGTCCCAAGGGACTCCTAATTCCCAAAATTGATTTTCATCTGTAAAGACTAACTCCTTATCTATCAGCTTCTGTCTATGAAACATTCTGGACTATAAAACAAATGAACTGATAAATGAGCAATCAAAAAAATTAATAAATGAGCAATTGGCCATGGATGCATCATTCAGCACCCTTTGAATAAATAAATAAATAAATAAATAAATAAATAAATAGCAATTGGCCATGGATCCATCATTCAGCACCCTTTGAATATTAATCTGGAAGACTTTATAGTTGCAAGAATACATTTGGAATTGTGTGGACAGTTCCTGGTATAATCTCAGAAGCCAGAGAGGAGATTAAATATTTCCACTGGCCATGCTAAGAAGGCACTTCAGTGACAGTTGCTTCGTATTCTTTTCTCTGTTGAATAGACATGCAGGAGGACGAGGAATATGCAGATCAAATAGAAACAAATAGAAACTTCTTTTTTATGTTCTACATTGTTTCTGAGAATTCAGTTTTTGTTTATGCAAAGTATGAGATAACTTCCTGCAGTGTTTTTTAAAACTATAGAATATACATAGTCCCTTCTCCACATATTTATTAATGCATTTTCTGCATATTTCTCATACCATGGAGGCTGATCCTACTGTCATATCCCACTGAGTCATGGGAATTGTAGTTTGCAAGTGATCCCTTAGGTGGCATTTTCAATATCTGATAAAAATTCAGTTCTCAAAATTCCAGGAAGGAAGCCATGAAGAGGTCAAAGCTGGGACAAGTTTTACTGTCACTTATATCTAAATTGGAATATTATATATGGTGTGAGATAGGCAGACAAATTAGACAGATAGATGATAGACAGACCGACAGACCGACAGACAAATAGATAGATCAATGCTCTTATCTGAAGCCCCTTCCCCACATACACATGTCCCATCTAACAGGAGATGGGTATTTTTCTTTTACTTTTTGTCATTTCCCCATTATATTATTGCAGTGTGCAGACAGTGTGAAAAAATTCAGGGCAGATCAGAAGCATTCAGAGTTCAAGCTGAAGTCTGAACTCTGCTACAGATGTATACACCATACTACTACAAACGGTTTCAGCTAGTACAGTTGGATGATATGCAATGCAAATACTGGCATAGCAGACCAAAACAAGAATGAAATCTGCTTGTTTTCGATCAAGGGAATTCACAAGTTCCAAAGCAACCACCAGAGGGCCTCAAACTGATAATATTAATTTGGAGTGGAGGTGGGAATTGAAGAAAGATTGCATTCATTTTAAAATGGAGTTCCAGCAAATAGTCCAGCCAATAAGCTTCAGTGTGCAAATGAGTTGCAACAAGAAGAAAGTTGATTTAATAGGCAGCTGCAAGATATCATAGTGTTCAGAATACACTGTTGTGAGTTAGGCAGCTATTTGTATGACTCATTATCTCCCTTTTCCATGAATTCTAGACTATTAGTTCCAGGAGTTAATCTGAGCCAGAGCACACCAGGTAACTGCAGATAAAGCTTCTGGTTTCAAGACTCTGACTCTTGAGAAATGTTAAGTGTTGAAAAAGGTACCAGGAATGAGTGCAGAGTGCCTTTCCCAGAACTAGTGAGAAAAGACTGCATCTGGGATTCTATATTGCCTGCTTAGTTATGAATGCATAGCTAGGTATTCTGGCTCATAGCAGGCTCCTGACGCAGCCTCCCAAATCTGCCTTCAGGCAGCAGTTGCACCAAGAGATAGAAGTCTGTTCTACTGGTGATCCAACCACACTAGGATGACATTTTCAGTCCCTCCTGCCAGCAATCTGCTGTGCAAGAACGAGTTGCAACAAGGGGCTCTGCTTCTGTTCCTGGCAGACCACTGGTAGGAGGGGGCTGGAAACATTCTCCTGCTTCTTCCAGATCAACAGCAGTAAAGATCTCATTTGCTCTGTGCAGCTGCTGGTTATTAAGGTATTTTTTTGAGGGGAGGCATTTGCAGTCAGGATAATAGTGCCAAGATTGTAAACATGAATACTGACCAGTTACAAGAGTCTACCTCTAGCTTCCACATTTGTAACTGCTTAACAGGATGCCAACCAATATCCTTAGTAAGGCCATTTCCACACTAAACTGTGATAGTCCTATTATTCCACTTTCAACATCCTGTGGAATTATGGGGTTTGTAGTTTACTGTGGCCAAAGAGCTCTCTGCCTGAGAATTCTAAGTGCCCTCCCTAAACTGCAAACCCCAGGATTCCATGGGATGTTGAAAGTCGAATAATAGGACTATAACAGTGTAGTGCAGAAATGGCCTTAGTAAAGATATTGGTTGGCATCCCGTTAAGCAGTTACAAATGTGGAAGCTAGAGGTAGGCTCTTGTAACTGATCAGTATTCATATTTACAATCTTGACAGTCATCCCTCCACATTTATTAGAGTTAGGGGCACAGGAGACCCCTGTAAATGTGGAAAAACTGCAAATAACTCTAGGCCCTCCCAAACCATATTCAACACACAGAAAAGTATGATCATCACATTCACCCCCCCATGGATTCCTTTGAGGCATTAGGGTTGCTTCACAAGGCAGAAATGGGTGGCTGATGGGGCTTACTGCCACTCCACTGCTGCCTCACACCATTTTTAATAGGGACTTACAATTTCAAAGTTCAGTTTCTCAGTCTTATGAGGCTTGCAATCCTTATTAAAAATGGCATAGGGCGGCAGCAGAGATAACAGGAAATAATTCGTGAATAATCAAATCTGCAATAGTGAAACCCACAAACGTGGAGAGCTGACTGTACCTTCTGGTCAAGAGAGTATGCTGTTATTCTAAGGCTCTAGGCCAGTAAGATTCTAGAACTAAGCATCATTTGTTTCACAGGGTGTGATTTGAATACTCTGCAAATAAGTATAAAGTGAGATTTAAGGAAAATCTAAGCAGGGATCTCCAATGTTATATCCTTTAGTTTGCATTTTACAAGCAAACAGTTTCCAAAGAAAACTGCTGTCACCTTTAGGGATCTCCAGCAAGAGCTCAAAGGGTGAAAATAATTTTCTCCTCCTGACTGCACAACTGCAGCTGTGTGATGCCCAGGCACCTCCTGCACTCCCCTGGCCACAGAATGGCTCAGGGGAGCACATGCTCCACCTCTTTGAAACTTCCTTCTGGCAGGAGGAAGGTACTGAATACCTCCTTTTACAGCATCGCAAAAGAAAATGCCAGCAATAGGAGTCTGGCCAGTGTGTGTTAATGATCTCACTTCTTGCCAATGTGTGTTAATGATCTCACTTCTTGCTAGGATGCTTGAGTGGTTTTCTGAAAGGCCAGTGTTAATGATGTGGTTATCACTGTCAGCGTTTTCTGCATTTAAGTTCACTCTGACCTCACTGCCCACATTTCACCCCCAGTACCGTGCATGCCATGTGTGTGCGTGGTGTACATGTGTTCAAAGATAGGAAAATGTGTAGTCTTCCCAGTGTTTTTAGACTTCCAACGTTCCTCACCCTTTCTTATGCTAGTTAGGGCTGCTGGGAGTTGTGGTTCAACATCTGGAGAGTGACACAGTGCCCATCTCTGCTCTAGCTTCTGAAGAAATGAGCTATCATGAAAAAAAATCTCACACTATAATAAATTTGTTAGTCTCACAGGTGACAGAGGGATTCACTGTTTTAAATGTTGTGACTGATAGCTCAAACCTTTTCAAAGAACTCAAGGTGTGTGACATTGTGACAGAAATATAAAATATATGAGTGATGAAAACATTTTGTGGAGCAGAATGTGGTTGCAACTCCCACCTCCACCCTCAGTTAGATCTTGTATTCACATGAATGAACATCTCAAACAACATCTGAGAAGATCACACATACTTTTCCATCTGTCTGGAGGCTGGCAGAAGATAGCCATCTTGAAATATCTGAAGTCACACAAAACATAAACCAAGCTTGTCACCTGTTGTTTCAGAGATCAGGACTAGAATTTTGTTGTTGCTGTTGTTAACTGCTTTCAAGTTGACTATGAACAAGAGATTTCCAAGTCACCCTGTTGTCAACAGCCACGCTCAGGTCTTTCAAACTCAGGACTGTGCGTTCCTTGGTTGAACCTGTAATACAGTCTTCCTCTTTTCCTACAGCCTTCTACCTTCCCAAGTGTTTTTTTTTTTCAAGAGAGACATGTCTTATGATATGTCCAAAGTATGACAGTCCCAGTTTAGTCTTCTTGGCTTCTAGGGAGAGTTCAGGCTTGATTTACTCTAGGATCCATTTATTTGTATTTTTAGCAATTTACAATATCTGTAGAACTCTTTTCCAGCACCACATTTCAAATGAGCTGATTTTCTTCTTATTAGTTTTCTTTGCTGCCAAGCTTTCACATAGAAACTGGAAAGGTGGACAATCCTAACTTTAGTATTCAACGATATATCTTTCCACTGAGGCTCTTGTCTGCTTCCGTCATAGCCGCCCTTCCAAGTCTTAAGTCTGTTTCTGCACTACGCTGTTATAGTGCTACTATTCCACTTTGAACATCCTGTGGAATTCTCGGGTTTGTAGTTTACTGAGGCCAAGGAACTCTCTGGCTGGGAAATCTAAATGCCCCTCCCTAAACTGCAAATCCCAGATTTCCATAGGAGGTTGAAAGTGGAATAATAGCACTATAACAGTTTAGTGCAGAAATGGCCTTAGTCTTCTTCCGATTTCTTGACTGCAATCCCCGTTTGGATTAATGACTGAGTCAGGGTATGGAAATCTTTAACTGTTTCAATATCTTCACAGGTAGAAATTGCAAAGGAGCAAATTTTGGATAATCATTAGTAGAAACTTCCTAAAGATATAAGTTGTCTGGTGGTGGAACCGACTTCTCTTAGCTCTCCTTTCCTAGAAGCATTTAATCAAGTTTGAGAAGGATGACATTCTCTCAGCTGCATCCTGCAGTGCCATTCCACCTTAGTGTAGAGGGCTGGGTTAGATTATCACCAAAGTCTCTTCAGGCTCAAGCCCTGTTCAGGCATTTGTCTGAAAGTGTGAAGGTAAGAAGTAGGTAAAAAGATGGCATGCCCACACCCATCTGAAGACTGAAATGTTAATAGAAAAAAAATTAAAGTGTTTTGTTAACCATTCATGGTCTCAAAAAACTGAATCCATTTACATTAGCATTGAGTGAAGTAAACTTTTAACATGTTAGGTTCCCCTTATGCTAATTATTAACATTCAGAACCATGGGAATGAATGAGAAAAAAAACATATAATACTTTGATTGACACCTGCCTGTAGTACTGGCTGTTGGCTTTCATGTCAGAGAGGTAATGAATCCTCTCTGGGTTTCAAATTGAACTGTAACGCAACTGTCCCAGATTTTAGTCCTATGTTAGGGATAGGGATTAACATCTTGGATTTAAAATAAGGACTAAAACCCAAAACTGGTGCACTGTCTCACTGGCATGAATGCTGCCAGCTGTCCCTGATACCTGCAAGTGGTATATGTTGTTGTTGGCTCCAAGAAAGTACTGTTTGAAGATTTTATGTTGCCTTCCCCAATCCTGTACTTTCCAGTTGTGTACAAAATCCACAATCTGATTGCTAGGCGGTATCACACTGGGGAAAGCCTACCATGGAATATGGTATCCCACAAGTTGTGCCATCGTTTTGATTCCTCACCTCTCTTCAGTTCCTTCCACCCTTTGTACTATGTGTGCTATTCAGTCATCCTTCAAAAAACATGGTTTGTTTAAGGGAAGACGACATAAAAATCTCAAAAATTCCTGTCAAAATGCTTCTAAAAATGCCCTTAATTAAAAGAAAAACCAACAGCTAAGATAACTTCCTTGTCACAGTTCAGCAGAAAGCATTGTTGGCACATGAGGGACCATGATTCTGCATCACTGAGCATATCGTAGAAGTTCTATAGGTTTATCTATGCTATGGTTCACCTTTCATGACACTCAGAACTCATTGTTTTGTAATTAAACCGACACTCCTTGGCCATTCAGTGGCGGAACTGGAGAAGCACCTGTCCCTATAGCCAGGTAGACTGTGGACATCATCCCCTTAAGCTACAAAAGAACGGGATTCTGCTCTAGCCAATCCTATCGTAGTATGTGACTGCTTACAACAAGCAAGGTAAACAGCAGCTGCCCCAGAATTCCTTACAGAATATGCATGAAGAACAAAAGAAGGAAAAAATGGTAAGCCTGCCGCACCAACTATCTACACCCTGTTAAAAAGGGATAGATCCATAGACCAAACTGGAAATAATAAGAAAAGTAGACTCTTAATGCATTTTGGAAGAAGCTTTCAGGTGGTCTCTAGAAGATTCAAGAAGTTTTTGATTACTTATTCAAGGCTTGTTTGATATGATTGTTTCATTTCATTTGTGCATATTGTTAGATTTGGAAAAAGTTCGCTGAAATACATTAAACTGCTCTTTTTGTGTGTGTGTGTTGAAGGAACCTATCCATATTCTTTCCATCTTATTTCTGCCTCTGGTACCAAATTTTCTGTTAAATAAATAAGGTTCAGAAATACATCCATTTTGTTAACTGAGGTATTTGTTTGTGTGCCTTCAAGTCATTTCTGACTTATGGCAACCCTGTCACAGGGTTTTCTTGGCAAGATTGTTCAGAGGGTGAGAGAGTGTGACTTGTCCAAGGCCACCCAGTGGGTTTCCATGTCTGAACAGCAATTTGAACCCTGTGCTCTGGAGTTGTAGTCCAACATTGAAACCTTCACCATGCTAGCTCCTAACTGAGATATACCTGTAATTTAAGAAAAAAATGGGAAGAGATATTCAGTCATGCCATGATGAGTTTAATGCTAAAAAATCTAGAGCTAAATCTGCAGACTGTGCGGTTTCTGTCGTACTCTGCCCTTCTGTCCTGAAAGGGGATCCCATCTGTCTGCTCAAAACTGCAGTGAAGGAAGTGTTTGCTCAAGCAGATGACTGTCTGTCCTTGCAGCGGTGGAACTCATTACTATAGGACGCTATTGGGAACAAACATCCAGCAGGGTGTACAGCTGCGACACAGGAACTCAAGAGCTATAACACAAAGCTACAAATATTCAGAGTTTTCCTACATTTTCCCAGAAGAGTACAGTCAGGCAATTTCCTCCATCTTTTGGGGGGCTTTTTCAAAATGCCACATTAACTTTTAAGGTTGAACTCACACTGTCTGGATGTGTAAGGGGGGTGGGAGTTGACGTTTATCCACATTCCAGGGGTTGGGGAGGCCTCTCCCCTTTCACAAGGCCTTGGAATTTTAGTTTTCTTTCTTTTTTTAATGGGGTAAACAATTTCCTCAGCCGTTAAACAAAAGCATTTACCCTGTGGGGGCAAATAGGAGGGAAAGATTCAAAGGCCCAAGGCAGTTTCAAGCTGTCAGCAGAACATTACCCTTTTAACAAGCCTAGATCAAGGGGGAATCCTTTGCTGGTTGGTGTCTCATCAGACAAAACTCTGGTCTTTTATCTCTTCTGGACAGAATGGCTCCAATATTGCCACATCGTCAGTATCTGCTGAACAAGTCATGCTGCATCTTTAGTATCTGTGTAACAAGTCCCCTCCCCATTCCCTTGGGGAGCCAAAATGGGCCCCTCCTGTCATTTTCAGGGGCTACATTCCTCAGTGAAAAGGCATCTGGGAATGCTCAGCCCAGGCTTTGCATGTCCATACTGCAGAAGGCTGCAAGGGAAGCCACTGACGTCCTTGGACTGAATATATGGGCTGGTGGTGCATATTTTATTATATTGTTGAGAGGACTGGTTCACACATGATACTTTACACACACACACAAACACACACACACACACACACACAGAATACTAATGGATTAGGCAAGACTGAGGAGTGATGTTATCAAAGAAAAATTAAAACTGATTTTTAAAAATCTGGAGTCCACTGATTTGATTTTAGGGGAGATCTGTAAACAAGGCTCCAAGTGGGAGAGAAACAACAATATTTTTTTTATTTTTTAATTTTTACACTGTTGAGTTGTGCTATGATTCCAATTTAGCTGTCAGGGGTTTAGCTGTGGAATCCTGGGGTTTGTAGTTTGTTGAGACATTATAACCCGCTGGCAAAACAATTTGAAATACCCCTCTTTAAACTGTAAACAGAGAACCAGCATGGTATAGTGGTTTGAGTGTTGGATTACAGATCTGAAGACTAGGGTTTGCTCAGGGACAGAAACCCACTGGGTGACCTTGAGTACATGACACACTCTCAGCACCCAGAAAACACCATGATAGGTTCACTTTAGGGTTGCCACAGGTTGGAAACAACTTGAAGGCACACAGCTATAACAAACTGTAAATATCAGGATTCTACAAGATGTTGCCATGGCAGTCGAAGTAGAATCATAGCACTATAATTTTATGGTGCGAAAGGACCCTGGGTCTGATTGAGAAGAGGATCTGACAAGTTAGTAGAACACTTATGGACTTAATGGAAGGTGGGTAGAATTCAGTGCTGAGGTAAAAGAGTTAATCAATCAGACACTGGCAACACTCCATGTGTGTAAGAGTGTGAGTGTTTGTGTGTTGCAAATTACCTGGTTTGGAAAGGTGGACCAAATTCTGCCTTGCCCGTGTAAGCTGTTGGATGGGAGGAGTTCTGCTTTCTTGCTTTTGGCTACAATTTCATAACTGGGACCTTCTAAAATTGTCCCTTAGACAGAGGGCAAACAATCAGTATGTCATATTTTTAGGGGAGACCCTTGCCTGATCTTGCTTGGCATACACCCTCAGTGGAGAAATAGGGTGGGAAGAACTTGATTTTGAAATACTGTATGTGCGTGCATTCATTCATAGATCCCTATCTTCCAGGATACACAGCAGATGCACCACATCTTGGTGGTGTGTGTGTGTGTGTGTGCACTTCTACTGAGCACTTGACTCCCATTATGCTTAAGGGCTGTCAGTTGCCATAACTCTGAAACAAAATCATCTTGCTGTAGAAAACCCAGCCAAAATGTACCTCTGATCTTCTGACAGAAATTAGGCATGGATTTACAGAAGAGCTTTGGTCCTGGGTGCCAGATGTTCCCAGAGAATATAGATTTAATTGTAATTAAAATACTTGACTTGTATTTAAAGTTATTTTCCTTTCTGTACAAGTAAGTTACAAAAAATTAGCCAGTTTATTGTGGGACATTTTATTAGTGTTTATTTGATAATGGATGGATTCTGAATATCTGCAATTTTGACATTTGATCAAGAGGAAAGGTGTTAATCATCCATATTTTTACTATATATAGGACTCAAGAGGAAGCCTGTATCTCCAATATTAGTGTTGTTCAAAACTCCAACTCTATCTTCTTTCTCCACTCTGAGCTGAGCTCCCCCTCCAGTATATATTCCATCTGTCCTTAAATTCAATCCCCTATCTTGATCTGTAAAAATGCATAAATATACTGGAATGAGTAAAAAGATATTTCCCTGACTGTATGTAAAAGACTGACAAAAATCAATACAAAAACCTACAAGTAGGATTAAGACACCAGTCCCCAGGTATTTAATAAGATGTTAAAGTTAATTATAATATACATTTCTTATTAAAACTCATGTACTAAGTAAACTTCCCTCAAGCACCCCAGTTAGCTCTCCTAGAATGACACAAAGAATAAAACTTGGAAGTTCTCCCTTTGGTCAGAGACTCAGTAGAAGAAGTCAGTTGTCACACATGATGGAACCTCAATGTGAGACTAATGCTTTTTCTCTGGCAGGCTTACTGTATCTACCCCTGGGGCCCTCCTTCTGGTCAGGGACTGGAGGGACCACAACACAGTCAAGAAGATGTCACAGTTGCCTCTTCTGGAATCTTCCTGTTTCCTGAGGCCAACTGCTTGCTGCTGTCACTCTGAGCAGAAACTACCCTGCAGAACTGCCTCCAGAGTCTTCCTCTCCATGTTAGCTCTTACAGCTTCTGCCCTTGGTGATCTCAGCTTGTTGTCTGCCTCTTCCAGATTGTCTTCAGCTTCTCTTTTTATTTCCCACCAGATCATACCACCCCTGCACAATGCTGTGTCTGCTTTTCTATCCAGTTCCCTTTGGAATAATGGCTTACAACATCTGCAAGCTAACCGTCCTTCAACTTTGAGCCAATGAAAGCCATTCGAATTTTAAAAAATGGTCTATCCTAATCTGACCTTTTGACTCTTTCTATGTATCATACATACCTACAGGTTGAAATTTGAATTATTAAAAGTCATAATAGTTTGCTTAAAACTATTGATAGATATAGGCTGTCCTGTTCACAGTAAAAGAGAAACATTGGACTCTAAGCAGAACTGATCTTTTCACCTCTCATTGATGTTTACAAATACTGTACTATCTATCAAATCAAAATTAGAGATAAATCATTGTTAAAATGTATATAAAATCCATTGTTTTGTTGTTAAAATGAAAATAAGAATGCAATTTTCATTTTAACAACAAAACAATGGATTTTATATACATTTTAACAATGATTTATCTCTAATTTTGATTCTCCACTTCTCTAACCCCTTTCCCAACTTCCACCACCTTCAGAAGTGGCCCCTTCCATAGAATCATAGAAATGTAGAGCTGGAAGAGACCACATGAGCCATCCAGTCCAACCCCCTGCCATGCAGGAACACCCTCAAAGCACTCCACACAGATGGCCATCTAGCCTCTGCTTAAAAACCTCCAAGGAAGGAGACTCCACTACACTCCAAAGCAGCATATTCCACTGCTGGACAGCCCTGACTGTCAGGAAGTTCTTCCTGAGGTTTAGGTGGAATCTTCTTTCCTGCAGCTTGAATCCATTGCTCCTTGTCCTGGTCTCTGGAGCAGCAGAAAACAAGCCCTCTCCTTCCTCTACATGGCATCCCTTCAAATATTTAAACATGGCTATCATGTCCCCTCTTAACCTTCTCTTCTGCAGACTAAACATACCCAGCTCCCTATCCTCACAGGGCATGGCTTCCAGGCCTCTCACCATTTTGGTCACCCTCCTCTGGACTTGCTCCAGCTTGACCATGTCCTTCTTGAATTGGGGTGCCCAGAACTGGACACAGTATTCAAGATGAGGTCTAACCAAAGCAGAGTAGAGTGGTACCAGTACCTCCCTCGATCTAGACATCATACTTCTATTGATGCAGCCAAGAATTGCATTGGCTTTCTTGGCTGCTGCATCACACTGCTGACTCATGTTCAGCTTGTGGTCTATGAAGACTCCTAGATCCCTTTCACATGTACTGCTATCCAGCCACGTGTCCCCCATCCTATATTTCTGTATTCCATTTTTTCTACTTAAGTGTAGGACCTTACACTTCTCTCTATTGAATTTCATTTTGTTAGCCTTGGCCCAGCTCTCCAATCTATCCAGGTCATTTTGAATTTTGATCCTGTCCTCTGGCGTATTAGCAACCCCTCCCAATTTGGTGTCATCTGCAAATTTGATGAGCATGCCCTCTATTCCTTCATCCAAGTCGTTGATAAAAATACTGAACAGCACTGGGCCTAGGACAGAACCCTGTGGCACCCCACTAGTCACTTCTCTCCAGGATGAAAAGCAGCCATTCGTGATCACCCTTTGGGTTTGGTCGATCAACCAATTACAAATCCAACTAACAGTAGCCCTGTCCAGCCCACATTTTACCAGCTTCTTTGCAAGAATGTCATGGGGAACTTTGTCAAAGGCCTTACTGAAATCGAGATATGCTACATCCACAGCATTCCCTTCATCTATCAAGCTAGTAATTCTATCATAAAAAAGAGATTAGTCTGGCATGACTTATTTTTGAGAAATCCATGTTGACTTCTTGTGATTACTGCATTGCTTTCTAAGTGATTAGAAACTGACTGCTTAATGATCTTTCCGGGCACTGATGTCAGGCTGACTGGGCGATAATTATTTGGGTCCTCTTTTTTCCCTTCTTGAAGATGGGGATAACATTTGCTCTCTTCCAGTCTGCTGGAACTTCTCCTGTCCTCCAAGATTTCTCAAAGATTATAGCAAGCGGTTCTGAAATGACCTCTGCCAGCTCTTTTAATATCCTAGGATGCAATTCATCTGGCCCTGGAGACTTGAATTCATCCAGTGTGGCCAGGTATTCCTGTACCACCTCTCTACCTATTATGTGCCTCATTTCCCCTGCTTCTTCACCTGCTCCCCAGCCACCAGGTTGAGTGCTTATTTCCTTCTGGGAAAAAACTGAGGCAAAGAAGGTGTTAAGTAGTTCTGCCTTTTCTCTTCCCCCTGTTAGTAATTCACCATCTTCTCTGCGCAGCGATCCTATCGTCTCCTTATTTTTCCTTTTGCTGCAGACATATTTTAAAAAGCCCTTTTTATTGTTTTTAATGTCTCTGGTCAGCCTAAGTTCGTTCTGTGCTTTAGCCTTCCTGACTTCCTCCCTACATCTCCTGGTTACTTGCTTAAATTCTTCTTTGGTGGTTTCCCCTTCTTCCATTTCCTATACATGTTTCTCTTAACACTTAGCTCAGCTGAGAGTTCTTTAGTCAACCATTCTGGTTTCTTCAGACACCTTCCATTTTAACTCCTTATTGGCACAGTTTTAGACTGTGCCTTCAGTATCTCCTTTTTAAGGAACTCCCATGCCTCCTGAACTCCTTTCCTTTTCACTATTCTTGACTACGGAATTCCAGCCAGCAGCTCCCTAAGTTTACAGAAGTCCGCTTTTTTAAAATCTAAGATGAGTGTCTGGCTACCCTTATCTTCTCCTTCCCACTGAATGCCAAATTCCAATAGGGCATGGTCACTCTCCCCTAAAGATCCAACCACTTCTACCTCATTAACAAGGTCATCCCTGTTGGTCAGGATCAGATCTAGAATATTTGATCCCTTTGTGGCCTCTTCCACTTTCTGGACCATGAAGTTGTTTGCAAGACAAGCAAGAAACTTGCTGGACCTTGCTGTCTTGGCAGAGTTTGACTGCCAGCATATATCTGGGTAATTGAAATCTCCTATTATTACTGTATCTCTCCTTTTTGAATGTACAACCTGGGTTGGAGGTCTGTAGTAAACCCCCACCAGAATATCCCGATTGTTTCTCGCTGCCTTAATTCTTACCCAAATGCTCTCAACCTGGCTTTCTGGGTTTAAGTCCCAGATCTCTTCACAGGTGAAAATATCCTTGACATACAAGGCTACTCCTCCTCCTTTCTTGTTTGGTCTATTTTTACAAAATAGGCTATAGCCCTCTATTCCTATATTCCAATCATGAGACTCATCCCACCAGGTCTCAGTGATACCTATCAAATCGTATTTATTTTGTTGTACTAGGAGTTCAAGTTCATCCTGCTTGTTTCCCATACTTCGTGCATTAGTGTAGAGACACTTAAGTCCCCAGGCCCTTCCTGCAAGTCCTGTACTATTGTTTCTACTCCTCCTGCCATTGGCTGCTTGTACTACTTGTCCAGTATCTTTTGGGCCTTTCCCCCCTGCGCTCGCCGAGTCCTTGCCCTGAATAATATTGTTTCCCTCCCCATCGGAACTTAGTTTAAAGACCTCTTAATACTCCTTGCAAGACTGTTTGCAAAAACATTCCTGCCAAGTTTTGTGAGGTGCAGCCCATCCCTTGCCAGAAGTCCACGTTCATGGAAATTCAGATCATGTTCCAAAAACCCAAACCGTTGCCGGCAGCACCACGTGCGGAGCCAGTTGTTGACCTCTGCTATTGCCCTTTCCCTACGTGCGCCGTATCCTTGAACAGGGAGGAGAGACAAAATGACCACCTGCGCACCAAGGTCCTTAAGCTTCGTCCCCATAAGCTCGTAGTCCTTTGTGATGTTGTAAAAGCTGCTCCTCGCAGTGTCATTGGTTCTGACATGAACCAAAATTAGGGGCTTATGGTCAGTGGGTTTGACCAGCCTGGTTAACCTCTCCATTATGTGGTTGATCCTGGCCCCAGGAAGACAGCAGACCTCTCGATTGAGCTTGTACGGTTTGCAAATTGCCGTTTCGGTTCCTCTGAGCAAAGAGTCACCTACAACCAGAACTTGCCTCCTCTGAGGCTTGTCCTGGGCTCCTCGATGAGCATGTTCTACTAGGACTGCCTTGGCATTCTGTTGAGGCTGGGAGCGTTGATCTAGTTCCTGTTGCCAAAGTTGGATTCCTTCTTGTTGACATTCTGTTCCCTCTGCGTGGTGCTCCTCATTGTTCGTAAGGCCAAGAACTTTGAAGCAATTGTCTAGGTTAAGAGTTTCTGTCACCTTCCTGGTCCTTCTACTCCTCCGTGTGACATTCGCCCAAGCCTCTGTTTCCTGGCACAGTGTGCTGACTTTCTGATCTGGCAGCTCCTCGTTGCATTCTGTCTTCCGGTAGGTCTTCTCTGCTCTATCCAAAAACTCCTCCCCTTCCCTAATAAGATGAAGATCAGAAACTTGTGCCTCCAGCTGGCGAACCTTCTCCTCCAAGAAGGTGACCAGCTTGCATTTGGTGCAGGTGTACCCGAGAACATCTTGTGGCAAGAAAAGGAACATCCCACAAGTGTGACAGGTGACTGCAGCAGCTCCCTCACCTTCCATCCTTGAAACTACAGAGAGTAGTACAGGCCGTAGCTCTTCAAAGAATAACTGGGCTTTCTTTCTCAAATTCAGCTGTATAAGGTACGTCTGCTCTACCGCTTGCCAAGGGTTAAACTTGTAGGAGTGAAGTAGAAGACTTCAAGTGCGCGCGCCAAAGGCGCACACCGTTGGGAGCTCTTAATAAGGCTCCTCCCCCCAGCTGGCTCCTCCCCCTTGTTAGTCAGACCGTGTGCTCAGGGAGAGCACACGGCCAGCACAAACAAAAGCAAGGAAACAAACAGACAAACAAGCACAGAAATGAGCTAGAGGGCCGTTGGGAGCTCTTAATAAGGCTCCTCCCCCCTAGCTGGCTCCTCCTCCTTGTTAGTCAGATCGTGTGCTCGTAAGATGTTGCAAGTGGAATAATAGCACTATAACAGTCTAGTATGGAAATGGCCAAAGAGAAGAGTAACACACAAGCCAAACTTCCAGCTGCCATTGGCCCACAAACTTTAAAAAAGGGTCATTTTCACACACACACACATGCACACATAGCCTTCTATTTGAGTTGCCATGACCCTATCTTCACTCACACTAGGTGACTTCTTGAACCTTGTGCACACATACTCTTCTCTCCCTCTTCCTTATGTCCCCTACCACAACAAGACAGTGTGCCTGGTGGAGACATCTAGTTCTGCCCTGAATCCATCTGAGGGAGGGATATACAACACCAGTCCCTGGGCCTTCATCTGGGAACAAACTGGATCCTGAGACGGAAAGCATCTGGGTGGGTAACAGGGCACAATGAGAAAGAGAGAACCAGGCAGGGGCTATTCAGATCAGTGTTTTTTAAGTGTTGCTTTCTGCATAATTCTGATATATATTTGCTATTGACACTGTTTTATACTATTTTATTCTACATTTCTTCTCCAGACTACTGCAAATCCATCTTCTCAAGACAATCTCCTTGTTTCCATGATGTGCCATGATGTGCCGCTATCAATGATACTATTGGTTATTTTTCTTTCTTTTTTTTAATGTGAGAGTACATCAATCTTGACATGCCTCACTGTGCCAAGCTCCTTGCCTCTGGAATCACTATCCTTATAGCACCTTCACCTAACTGCCCTCATTGCCAGACAATATAAGCTTTGCATTCATGGAAAGTGGAGGGAGGTACACTTAATTTAAAATAGCATACAGTCCTCCCTCCACATTTGCAGCTTTGACTTTTGTGGATTTGATTATTTGTGAGGTGTGTGTGTGCCTTCCCCCCCTTCTCCTCCTGCCATTCCCTTGCATTTTGCCAGGCACAGAGAAAGAAGGCAAGCATCTGAACAAAAAGCAAGGGGTGGAGGAAGCATGCACATGCCTTCCTTTTCCCCTCCGGAGCTCTGCACTCCCATTCTCTTGCCTTTGGCCCTGGCACTGAGAACTTTCGCCAAGGCAAAGGGCAAGAGAATGGGGAGAGGCTCATGTGAGCCTTCCTTCTCCCTTCTGGAGCTCCCGTTATCTTGCCTCTGACCCCAGTGCACAAAAGGGAACGGGAGGAAATCATAGGCAGAAGTGTTTGCAGTTTTTCTATTTTTGCAAGGATTCTGTGCCCTGAACCCTCACAAAAGTGGAGGGGCCACTGTAATCTCCAACCTCCTGATTTGTCAGGGACAGTTTGATTAATCTTCATTTGTTTGACTTTTCAGCTGCTTTTAAAATGCCCCAATGTTTATCTCCACCTCCCAAATCCGATTTTTGTCCTCAGCTTACTTCAGTTGCTGCAACTAAGTTCAAAGTGCAAAAGTAGTTGGCAGCCAATTAACTCGGGGGTGGGGAGAGGAGGTGTGGAGCTTTGTCCCTCCCAGTAGGTTCAAGCAAAAACAAACCGCTGCATCCTCTCCTGTCTTGTCTGTTCTTCTTCACAAATAAAGTCTGCCATCTTGACCCATTCTGATGTTGCTTGGCCAAACATGTTCCCATTTTCCCCTGTGAAATGTTGGAGAGTACAAGCTGTATCCATGTTGGCAAAGCTGATTTCAGGGACATTTTATCACCCTCCACAAGATGTTGCAGATTCTCTGTATTCGAAGTAAACTAATACACTACAAAGATGGAAAATGATCCATCTCTCGAGTGGAAAAAGTGGTAGGTATTGTTACATGTTTATGAGTATACATATACAAAATTTATGGCTTCATGGCACCATGTAACAAAGAGTGCAAGAAAAGTTCTGTCTCCTGTCTTCAAACACCAGCCTCATAAATTGTGCAAATTAATAGTGTAGATGTATATTTTCAGAAGTGCTGATTACTCGAAGGTGATTATCTTGTAGACATTATACAGACAATACCTCTAGGTGGCTTAGAATTGGGGCTTGAAAGTAATATTCTCTCAGTCTGCCTTACTCCCTCTTTATCATAGACATACAAGAGATAAAGAAAGAGTGGGTGTATACACAAATCCATAGAAAACTGGCATTGGCTGGCATTCTGTTAGTGACTTATAAATGCATAAATTCAGCTTATGTGTGCTTGTCAGTCCCATTTCTTGCCCTGTAGTCTGACCAAAAACATCCCACCACCTGACAATACCAAGCCTCATGATGGCACCCTGCTGCTGTCTCTTACTGGAGTGGATAGAGTTGGGAGACAATTCAGACCAGGGATATCCAGCTGCTCTGGGCTTGTGAGGGAAGTAAAAACAGGTGTACTCTGTTTAAGAGCACACACTCATTTTTTCCTCTCCAACTGAGCTGAGGCCAGCTGTTTCACCATGGCCTGATTTGCCTCTCCCTCCCCTCCATCCAGTAAGTGACAGCACAGGGGCCTGGCAAGTGCCAGGCAATAAGAGAAGATGGAACTTTACGTGCAAAGTGATGCACACATGAAGGACTTCAGGCATGGACAGTTAACAGTCTGATCCATCCCACTGTTCAGCTGGACATGGTTGTTACTGTTAGATGACTGGCAGAACAGTGGGGAAAATAAAGGAGGAAGAAGTCAGTGAAGGGAGAGACACCCAAATTGGTGTTATTGTTGTCATGACACCAGAAATAACACTCCCATTAGAGAACTGCATAGAGATAAGGAAATAGAGCCAACTATTCTTATATTTAATTTTTGGACTTTAATGTGGAAAGAAAATAAACTTGCTGATGTTACAAGTATAGTCTGATCGATCAGAACAAGGTGTGTGTCATGTACATTCCAAAAAGGAAAGCACAAACAACCCTGCATGAAGAAACCCTTGAAATGCAACAATTCACTCAGTTGATTTCCTAAAGTCTAAAACGCCTGGGCAATTTAGGATAGAACCTGATATACAGAAGGGTATATAAAAGGGAGGAACAGACAGGCAAGCTACTTGGTCATGTTAATGATAAACTAAATAATGCTACTCTCCTAAACACAGGCTGCCATGTTGCTATGTAAACATAGGAGGAGTAGGAAAAGGCTAGAGCTGAAATGTGATTAGTAACGCAATTCTCAATTTGGGTGAGTCCAGAATTAAGTGGTGGCTGGTGGCATGTCAGTGAGAAGAAGATTCTGCTCATGGCATTGGTCTGAGCTTTAATGGGACAATCCAAAGTGCTGAACATCACCCCATTCAAGGGACAGCCCCTTTAAATTTCAGACTAGAACCCAGACTGGGTTCACTACCAACTGCCTCTGATAGAATTGTTGCCTTTGTACCAATGGCACATGTGTGTGTGGGGGGGAGTAAGTTGCTACCTTAGTCTACTGCAACAAAAATAGCACACAAGGGAAACTAATTTATATTGCTAAAGGCTTTCATGGACTAGCATCCATGTCATCAGATGTGTGGAATCTGAGGTTTGTAGGTACATATATTACACGTGGGTGAAAACAGAGAAAAGCTTTAGCAGTGAGGTCAGACAGAAATGGGAACCAAGAAGTACACAGCCTACAGAGTGTGACAATGGTGTTAAAACTTAAATAAGTTATGTAACTTAATTACAGTGACCACCCACCAAAACAAAATGTTGGTGATAATACAAACATTCTGGCATTGCTAAGCTGATGAATACCTGCCATTAAGCTTGACTTTTCCCCCCTGAGTAATAGCAGTGAACTTTTTCATATATTGTAATTCAGTGGGTTCATGCTCAATCTCCCTTTGAAGTTTTTGTTTTGATTTGTTGTTGTTCAAGTATAGCCACTTTTAAAGTCAAGATTGGATTCCTGCTAAGCCCACAGCTAATCATAGTATAACATCAGCATTACATGCAGAGCAAGCAATTCAGTGCAATGGAACAAGCTCAGGCAGTAAGCAGTACAATCCCCGGCCATAGATGCCTGGGCAAAGGGACTGGAAAGAGAGCCATGGGTGCTAAACTGCTCTCCCAGTGGCACCTTAACCTGAATAAAAATTGAGACATGTTATGTTTATATGCATGAATAATACATAGGAGTTTAGGAGTCCACAAGATGCCACTGGAAGATACCGTTTCAGTTGTATACATGAAGCATGTGTGTTAGCACCCATCTTCCAGCAAAATACATGCTTAAAAAAACCCTTAATCTCATAGAATCATAGAATCATAGAAACGTAGAGTTGGAAGAGACCCCAGGGACCATCCAGTCCAACCCCCTGCCATGCAGGAACACCCTCAAAGCACTCCCGACAGATGGCCGTCAAGCCTCTGCTTAAAAACCTCCAAGGAAGGAGACTCCACTGCACTCCGAGGAGGCAGATTCCACTGCCAGACAGCCCTGACTGCCAGGAAGTTCTTCCTGAGGTTCAGGTGGAATCTCCTTTCCTGCAGCTTGAATCCATTGCTCTTTGTCCTGGTCTCTGGAGCAGCAGAAAACAAGCCCTCCCCTTCATTCTAGTGTGAAAAATGCCAACCCTTCCTCTTGAGATTAATAATTTCTTTAAGAAGAAAAAGGGTGGGGGGTGTGAGGTTGCACAAAAATGTTAATTTTTTTAAAAAGTGCACAGTTTTATTGCAATTATTATTGCTTCATAATATACAGCTGCTGGCGTGATCATATTTGCCTTAGGCACCCACTTGCAACTGCCAGACCCTTGTGAGAAGATTCCCTCTGACTCTTACCACATGCAAGCATGCGCGCTGTCTCTCTCACACGCACGCACACACGTTCTGGGCAACCAAAAGCAGGGGAGGGGGGATTACTTGGATCATGGGACTTGTACAGCCACCAAGAGACAAAGAGGCACTTTCTGGTTGGCTTTGTTTGAATCTGGCCTTCATCTCTGTTTCTACGGCAACCAGGAAGTTCACCTCCTGGCCCGGATGTAGCAAAGGATGCAGCCGGGGAGGGGAAATGGCAGAGAGCGAAACTGCTCAGTCTGCAGCTGAAGGGGACTAAGCCTTTAAAGAGGAGGACTTGGCTGGTTTTTAGAAAGCTCTTCTTCCACTCAACCTCCCTACACCCTGTTAAATTCTTTTAAGAATCACAATCCAGCTGCCTCCAGCTTTTTTTTTTTAACTTCACATTTTCACCAAAAATTAACTTATCAAAACTTGCCTCGTGTGTGTGTTTGTCTTAACATGAAACAAATGGCCCTTTTGTTCTACAGAGATCCACTGGCTTTGTCAGTTCTCAAAAGGCAGAGCTGTCCCATAATAAGCATCTTTGCTCAGACTTTGGGAGAAAGTTTCCCACATGTTCATCAGTACAGAGAGCCAGGCATTCCTTTTGCCAAACCAGAGCCACATAAGCAACAGTACTGAGAGAGAGGAAAACAGAATGCCATGGAAAAGTTAGCTTACCTGCAGAAAGGTAACACAGGGGCACAGTTACCCTGAACTTCAGAACTGATCTCACACTATAGAAGGAGACATCAGATTCAGCACGGTGGGTACCTGACAATTATACTGAGAAGAAATGATTGAAATGACTGAAACAACACATTCATTGGCTTAAATTTACATAACAAAAACATTCCAATTTTGTTTGCCAAACCTGAAAGTTTTTTTTAAAAAAGGTGAATTCTAAATAAATTTTCTGAAAATAATCATGATGACAGGTTTCTCCAATCACAATGATGAGTTTCTCAAAATCAAGTCATGCAAGACTAATCTGATCTCGTTTTTTTCGGAGTTACAAGCTTGGTGGATGAAGGCAATGCTGTGGATGTAGTGTTCCTTGATTTCAGTCAGGTCTTTGATTAAGTCTCCCATGATATTCTTGCAAACAAGGTAGTAAAATGTGGGTTAGACAAAGCTGCTGCTAGGTGGATTTGTAAATGTCTCACTGGCCGAACACAAAGGGTATTCACCAATGATTCTCCTTTATCTTGAAAAGAAGTGACTAGTGGGGTGCCAGAGGGTTCTGTCCTGGGCCCAGTGCTATTCAACATCGTTATCAATGACTTGGATGAAGGAATAGAGGACATGCTGATCAAATTTGAAGATGACACTAAATTAGGAGGAATAGCTAATACCCCAGAAGACAGGATCAGAATTAAAAATGACCTTGACAGATGAGAGAGCTGGGCCAAAGCTAACAAAATGAATTTAATCAGGGATAAATGGAGGGTACTACACTTAGGAGGAAAGAATGAACTGCACAGATATAGGATGGGTGACACCTGGCTTGAAAACAGTATGTGTGAAAGGGATCTAGGAATCTTAGTCAACCACAAGCTGAACGTGAGTCAGCAGTGTGATACAGAAGCTAAACAAGCCAATGTGATTCTAGGCTGTATCAATAGGAGTATAGTGTATCAATATAGGAGTATAGATCAAGGGAAGTAATAATATCATTCTATTCTACTTTGATTAGACCTCACCTGGAATACTGTGTCCAGTTTTGGGCACCACAATTCAAGAAAGATATTGATAAGCTGAAACATGTCCAGAGGAGGATAATCGAAATGGTGAAGGATCTGGAAACCATGCCCTAGGGGGACCGACTTAGGGAGCTAGATATGTTTAGTCTGATGAAAAAAAGGTTAATAATAATAAGCCATGTTTAAATATTTGATAGGATGTCATGTTGAAGATGGAGGTTGGTTTGTTTGTTTGTTTTCTGCTGCTCCAGAGACTAGGGCACAGAGCAATGGATACAAACTATAGGAAAAGCAATTTCATCTAAACATCAGGAAGAACTTCCTGACAGTAAGAGCTGTTTGACAGTGGAATATCCTGCTTCACAGTGTGGTAGAGTGACCTTCTTTGGAGTGTTTTAAACAGAGGCTGGATAGCCATTTTCTGGGGGTGCTTTGAGCATGTGTTCCT
This sequence comes from Ctenosaura bakeri, assembly GCA_948474755.1. Taxonomy (NCBI): domain Eukaryota; kingdom Metazoa; phylum Chordata; class Lepidosauria; order Squamata; family Iguanidae; genus Ctenosaura; species Ctenosaura bakeri. Next base: position 77,377 of record CAOLHI010002956.1, read on the forward strand.
GCATGTCAGGGGGTTGGACTTGGTAGTCATTGTGATCTCTTCCAACTCTATGATTCTATGACAGAGAAAAGCAGGGAATGGGGAGCTATGTTCGGAAAGCGTGAGTAGAGAACAGAGGCAGGAAATATGAAGATGAGAGGCTTATAATTTAGGTATAAAAATGGTGGCTTCATAATACTATGCACAGTGTTCCTTTTGGCATCTAGCTTCAGTTAATGTTATCCAAACCAGAGACTAAGAGAAACTCCTTTTTTGGAGTATAGCTTCCCAAATTCCCTAGACAACAAAGACCAAACACTTTCAAATTGTCTAATTCACTCATTCATCTTAGAAACATGGGCCTAAGTCCATGTTAATTTAAAATAGAGTAGACCTAGTGGAAATGAGTGGAAATTTGGTAAGTCAACAGTTAAAGACATTTCACTGATTTAATACTTCTAGGATAATAGGTTGTAACCATCGGATGTAGGCCATGGTCAGCATCTCCACTTCAAAAAAAGCCAATATTTTTGGTAGTGGTAGTGGTTTTTCTGCTGAAGATCATATTCCTATCCCTTCTGCATGTTGGCAGTATGCAAGGCTGAAGCCAGCAAAGGGCAGGAACCCAAAGTAGTTGGGTAACCCTTTTCTTTTTCTTAACCCTACCCACTTTCTTTTGATCTTGCTTCCTTTCCACCCAATAGGCTTTCAGGAAAGGGGCAGATAACTTTTTCTAGAAAGATATCCACAGAGCCTTTGAAATCAGGCCGGAGGTTACATGTGTCTCCATGATTACTCGTCTCTGTACTAAAGAAGTTATCCTGCAGGATAGCCTAAAGTACCGCACATTTCACCCTTTCTTGGGCCTCTGAAGTGCACACTGGAGTGTATAATCCTCTGCATGTAGTATTTAACAGTATGTTAGAGCCAAATACTGACGTCCCTGGGCTTTGACTATCCCAGTTAAGTCATGATCTTGCGTGTGTTCTACAGATGTTAGATAGCATTGCTATGGAGTATGCAGCATTTATGAAAACTGCCCTGGTTTGCCCCAAAGGCAGCTACATCAACACTAAGATAATCTCTGAAGACATTCTCTCATTTTGAGCACTGCTGTAACCTACTGGAGCCAGAAAGTCCCTGCTTTACATCTCACCACCATGAATTTACTTGCAGGGAAATTCTGTGCCTGAGTTACAACTGCCTGATATGAACGTGATTGCAACTGTGCTGGTGATATAAAATTTTATGGTGGCGTAATGCAACTATGGTGCTGGTGTTAACACTGCCAGTACAAAGGACACCCCTGTGTAGAGCTTGAGATGTGGCAGAAGAGAACCTAAGTTTCTGTGGGATTCCATGCTCAGGTGGAAGTAAGTTCTAATGTTGGCATAACTTTATTCTGACGTAAGGAACAATGTAACAACAACAATAACAACCATACCATTGGAAATTACAATAAAGGAGATCTCAGCAGCTAATCATGACACACCATCAGAGTTATATAAGTTCCAGAAAACACACACACACATACCTCATACATCAAAATTTGTGGCAGGGAGTAAAATTACTCTTCCCCTATGTATAGAAAGGAATGATCACACAAGTAGGGACTCTAGTAATGGTGAATTTTGGTGGAAGAGAGCACTCTGTACAGGCAACAGTCAGCCAGAGTGACACTGTGTATATGTTTGTGTGTGCGTACATACATGTGCTTTCAAGTTGTCTGTCAATTTAGGGCAACTCCATGAATTTCAGAGGGTTTTCTTAGGCAAGGAATACCGGGAGGTGGTTTTGCCAGTTCCTTCCTCTGAAATATAGTCTACAGCCCCTGGTATTCATTGGCAGTCTCCCATCCAAGTTCTAACCAAGGATGACCCTGCTTAGCTTTCAAGATCAGATGGGATCTGGTGACTTTAAGATGTTTAGGAAAGGCAAATTAATAACATCTCCATTACTTTCAGACCCCTCAACAGATATTTTGCTGCAGGAGTCCAGCTACAAACACCCAATCTACATCTCAGTTCCAGTCAAGTACAGACACATGTTAGGATACTCTTAACAGGGTAAATAAATGGGAAAGTATAACAGGACGAAGAAAACAAGGTTCATAGTATGATTCATCAACATTCTGACCTCTTAAGTATATCACACTTTGCAGAGCAGATGAAAATGCACTCTTTTCTTTCCTGCAGGATGAGAGGTAGGGCACATGAAAGAGGAGAAAAAGTAAATTGCAGGAAAAACAAAATTTCTAGTACAGCTGCCTCCATACACTGAATATTGTTGGAATGCTTAGCTCTCTCAAAAGACAGTTCACTAAGTTTACACATCAAGAATCATCATCATGTTGACCAATCGAGGAGCAGACAGCTGGGCTGAGTTACATAGATGATGAGAATACCTAGGTAGCAGCATTCTCTCAAGTACTCATTCCCCAGAGCATCATGTCACCAAAGCCACTTGTTGCAGCTGCTACCTATGACTCATTAATACCCTATGTTTCTCATGTCTTCCCACACTCAAGATGTGCAGAGATGGGATGTTCCCCACCCACAGTGCCATATAGGCCAATTGAAGTGAACAGTGAAAGACAAACTCTTCATACAAAGTGTTTCTTCCTGCTAGTTTACTCTGTGATCTTTGGCTTTTCCATGCTGCATGACAGGTACTAATATAATCAGTCCAGTGGTACCCATGTAGTGATGGGGAAGTGGCTTCTCCTCCATCTTGCAGTTTTCTCAGGCACAGGGGCTCTGAAGAAACAGAGTAGTAGGCTTCCCCAGTGTGCAGTATTGTTTTCAAAATTCACTCTGTTTCTGATGCTGTTCAATAAAAGCGTTCTGTTTTCAGTTCTGTTTCAAGGAACCTTCCCTTGAGCTAGAGTTGTCAGAGTGAAAACTGGAGAGAGTTCCTATACCTTTAATGGTGGTATAGAAGAGAGAATTTCAGCAGGTTTTGCTTGTCATGCAAGCAAGTTACAAGCTGTACTGAGTAACACTTGTTGAATTCCTCTCTTCTACACAACCATTAAATGTACAGGAGTATTCTCTGGTTTTCATTCTGGCAACATCAACTCCTGAGCACTTCCCAGTGCTGGACACAAATGTTTTGCTGTCCAAAGTGGAGTACAAATGACTTCCAAACATTGTTGAAGCATTAGCAATGTGAGAAGAGACATTATGACAGTATTAGTAGCAGTATGTGGAGTATGCAGTATGGAGTAAGTTAAATGACCTCATCATTGTGTTACTTCTGTCCTGACATGCTGACTGGTCTCTTCTGTGTAAGTCTGTCAATGAAACACTGATTGTGGACTGGGATGGAGTTGCCCAGGCTTTTGTGGGAAAGGGCACAGTTAATAAAAGGCAACATTGCCTATAATTTCCCCCTGCTTTTGACTTTGCTGGCGTGAGAGCATAGGATCCTATGTTTCTTGTTTCTTGGTTTCAATAGGAGTATGGTGTCTAGATCGGGAGAGGTACTGGTACCACTCTACTCTGCTTTGGTTAGACCCCATCTTGAATACTGTGTCCAGTTCTGGGCACCCCAATTCAAGAAGGATATTGACAAGCTGGAGCAAGTCCAGAGGAGGGCGACCAAAATGGTGAGAGGCCTGGAAGCCATGCCCTATGAGGATAGACTTAGAGAGCTGGGTATGTTTAGTCTACAGAAGAGAAGGTTAAGAGGGGACATGATAGCCATGTTTAAATATTTGAAGGGATGCCACGTAGAGGAGGGAGAGGGCTTGTTTTCTGCTGCTCCAGAGACCAGGACAAGGACTAATGGATTCAAGCTGCAGGAAAGGAGATTCCAGCTGAACCTCAGGAAGAACTTCCTGACAGTCAGGGCTGCCCAGCAGTGGAATCTGCTGCCTCGGAGTGTAGTGGAGTCTCCTTCCTTGGAGGTTTTTAAGCAGAGGCTTGATGGCCATCTGTCGGGAGTGCTTTGAGGGTGTTCCTGCATGGCAGGGGGTTGGACTGGATGGCCCCTGTGGTCTCTTCCAACTCTACATTTCTATGATTCTATGATTTAAGCTTTAGCATAGTTGCATTTCACATACAGTATGGGATGAAGTATCTTGGTTATGGTCTGAAGCAAATTACCAGTCACTCAGTCTTCTTTCCCCTATGTCGTACAGATAATAATATTGGTTGACTATGTATGATGTATTATATATTTTATATAGTGGGGATGATAATAGTGTTGTTTTATCACATAAGGCTGAGGTACATAATATTGTGAAATTTGGACTATGCTGGATCTTCGTGGTCTGAAAGTCCAATAATATCTGGAGGACTGCATGATTTCCATCCCTTCTGTATAGTAAACACCAAACCAAATGTGAAATTAATTGTGAGAATGCAATTACTATGTACATGGGGGATGTGTAAAAAGCTACTGCAGAGATTTTCCAGGTAATGGAGGTGTGGAAGTATGTTGGGAAAGTGTAACACTTTCTCTCCTTGCCACAGTCCCCAAATAAGCTGTTATTTCAAAGTAATCTCCCACTGGCACCAATGAGAGCAAAAAGGTAGGTTAATTGCATTCACACAAGTAATGCCACATCTCACTTTCCCCTAAAGTTCTGCATATATTCCCTGAAGAAAGCTTAGCTGAACACAGTAGGGAATACATCTGAACAAACATGCCTAGGTTTGCGTTGTAAGACTGCAAACTTAATATAAATAGGTTCAGTTGAAATCAACGAGACCCCGTTCTAAGCAAGCTGCATAGCAGTGCATGATAACTGTGAGTGACCCATGTCTGTGCTATTAACAGACTTCCCTTAGACTAGAAAGGTCCATAGGCTTTACTCTGCCTCTTCACAGCCCGTACAGGCATGAAAGCCCTTCACTGAATGACTCACTATAGCATATACTGAGAAAATACCATCTGAAACTGTGTTCTAAAAACAGCAAAGAAACTCTAGGTGAAGAATTTTTGTTACCAGAAGGCAGATAGGTGCTAATTAATATTCTTGCATATTTTTCTAAGAGCTGATGAGGTATCTTGAAAAATTCCCTGTAACAGTGTTCCATATTTATAAGCTTGCTTGCAAGTTGATGGCACCTAAATATACTTCTGCTGGTAATTAAAGCTCTGTGCTTAATTTTCTAATAAACCATGAGCATTTCCTTGTAATGCATCTTGAGAGCTTTAATAAGAGATGAGCCAATATAGTCTGCTGGGAATCTAGGAATTTTAGTCAACTCAAAGCTTTCTACATTTTAGAAGGATTTACATTGTCCAGGCTGCAGCTGTGGAAGCATGGGGTGTGCTTAGAATAAGCAGAAGGAAACAGAAACAATCTGAGATGGCAAGTGGGTTTAACTAGAAGCAATTTCTAGCCTTGGCTCTCAGCATGACAGTGGACTGGGCATCATGCATATAGTAGCAAATGTGCCCAGTGTGTCCACTTTGACTCCATCTGTATAGGAAAGAGAGAAAACAAATAATGCAATCCTCATATGCATACCTATTTACAAGCAAGCTCTGCTGAGCTCAGTGGAATTTATGCCTGGCCAACGATATATAGCATTGCAGCTTAAGTGTGGGATGCATTCATTCCTTCTTCTCCCTCAAATGGCGGGGGAGAATTCAGGCTTCTTTCTCTTTTAGACAGGTGATTAGTTCTGTCACACAAACTGTTCAGACATAGATTGTGCATTCAACTAGCCCACTGCTGCATGAGCGTATGGCTGAATAGTGACCTAGGGGATTGTTCTGCAGAGTTCTGCAGTGAAGCATGTATACATAATAGAATAACATGAGGTGTCTTTACAGAAACCGAAGAGAAAATTGTTGGATTTAGAGAAAAAGGCAGGTTCAAGGTAATGATCTGATTATTTTTTAAAAGGCTATATATGAGCACTTTAGTATTCAGCTCCTGTAAAGATCTGGATAACTAATATAAGTCACAAATTAAATCTTTCAGAAAGATGTTCACAATGGTGACTAGAGGGGCAACATTTTTTATTCATCTGGATTAAATGATATAAAGCCAAGGAGTTTAAGAAATTTTCTAAGAGGATGGGAACAGCGATGTTTTCCTGATCACTGGGGATCTCTCTCCTGCCCTTGAAATGCCCTCTCTCTCTCCCCTGCCATGTCTGACTTTGGGATGGTGACATGCTTGCTTAGAGCTAAGACAAAGGGCACAGAAACAGTCTGGAGTCAGTCATGCTTTTCTAAATTGGAGGGACTAAGAGGAAGCTGAAAGCATAACTTGGGGCGCAGAATCCCACCCCCCTTTCCTCCCACACTACAGTCTTGCTATTCCCAGCTTAGACCTAACTGTTTCTCATCAGACTTTCCTGAAGTGTCACCAGCTTTGAGTATCTCACTTCCACCAGGCCTTGTGTCCTTCAGCTAATGCCCATTTTTCTTTAGGCAGTGCTTCATTTTTCTTCCTGCATTCTGACACATTTTCAGCCAGCTCCTAATCCATCTCTTGCCATTTACAACTTGAACTGTATATTAATGCTTTATTTCCAGCCTTTTCCTCCCCACCCCCAGCCCACACCCTTCGGGGGAAAAAAGGACTCCATCAATAAAACATGAAATGTCAACCTTCCATCATACCCTCCGATTTTTCCTTCCCCCCTCTGCCAGGATGTAGAGAAATCATTAGAGCTGAGGAACATATGGCCAAGGAGGAATGGTGAATAACTGGAATAAATGGGCTTCCAGGTTGGTATATTTTGAATAAGAAGGCTGGTGAGGGGACTGGAAGAATATCACCAGAGTTACTTAATGCTTCCTTAATGTATGGCCCTTTGTTGAGAACCTTTTCAGGTGCCAGGGTCAGGCCAGGGGTGTGAGTGGTATTGTGTGCTGTCTCTTTAAGAGGCAAACTCTTAGAAGGTCAAAGTGTTAGCACACCTTATGGGAGATATACAGTAGCAGAAGAAGGGGTCATCAGAGACAAAACCAAGAGATCACCAGAGGAGGAACCTTCTACTTCCAGTTTCCTAATCAATGCCTTCCCCTGCAGTGTCTAAGTACACTTTGGCCATTTCCACACTACACTGTTATAGTGCTGTTATTCCATTTTCAACATCCTATGGAATCCTAGGGTTTGTAGTTTAGGAAGGGGCATTTAGAATTCTCAGCCAGAGAACTCTTTAGTTTCAAGTAAACTACACATCCCAGAATTCTACCAGATGTTAAAAGTGGAATAATAGCAAACTACAAACAAAATAATAGCAAACTACAAACAGTGTAGGGCAGAAATGGCCTTTGTATTCTTCTCAAAGTGGCTGGGAGGAATGCTAGAGATTAGGTCAGTGGCACACTATCTGCCACAAGTGTGGCACTGTTTGTTGTTGCTGCTGCTGTGTACCTTCAAGTAATTTCTCACTTATAATGACTAAGGTGAACCTATCACAGGATTTTCTTGGGAAGATTTAGGCAGAGGGGGTTTCTTTTCTCCCCTGAGACTGAATGAGTGTGACTTGTACAAGTGGAGTTTCCACGACCTAGTGGGGATTCGAACTCTGGTCTCCAGAGTCAGCGTCCAATGCACAAACTACCACACCACACTGACATAGCATACCACCAAACATTTCACAGATGAAAATTTGACACATGTAGCCAAGCAACACCAGTATGTGATCAAAATGGCAAAATTAATTAATAAGGAAGAAGACAGAGGGTAGGCGAGCATGCAGCAATTTGCTTTTGCCTGAGCCTACAGGGAAGGACAATGTTACACCTGCTCTTCTCTTCTCTTTCCTGCTGGGTTAACTGAGTACAACCTGCTTTTCCATTGTCAATTAAGTTTACAGCAACTGAGTGAGCTGTGGACAAAAAACAAAAGTGTGAGGAGGAGAAAGAAATGGGACATTTTCAAAGCAGTTGGGAAAGTGGGATGATAGAAGTTTAATTGGGACTATCCTTGTCAACTGGAGATAGTTGGAGCATGCTCTGGGAGCAATGCAAAGGAGTGCCTTCAGTTTGGAGCAGAAGCTAGTAGGAGTAGTTACAGCCTGTATCCCCTCTTCAAGAGCCAGGATTTTTAATTTCCTTAAATTGGGGATGGGAATCATGAGGCCAACCAGAGGTAGTTGGATTGCAGTTCCAGCTATTCCCCATCACTGGCTGTGGGGGACAGGGCTAATGTGAACTGCAGTCCAACAACATCTGGCTGCAAAATTTCCCTCCTGTGCTTTAAAATCAGATGTTGCTCTGTGTTCCAGGAGGTTTTAATAGGAGTTAGTTGAAGACAGCTGTGTGTGGAGCTGTTTCCTTTATTCCAAGTGTGACAATACCCAAATCCAGACATAGAGTAAATGCAGTCCAGCCCAGATTTCTAAGGTCAGTTGATGAGAACCTGCAATGTAATAGATAAAAGACATGTGGCTCTGTTGAGCAGAAAAGCCTGAAAGTCTAGGCTTGTCATTTTTCTATTGTTCAGTCCTGAGGCTCATTACTGCCTATGAAAGGAAGATCCTAGCATGATTCAAGGCCAACTATTTCATATCCTCCAAACCATGCTTTGGAGGATTGGAAATGAGCCATGTGCTTATGCAAGTTTGGTGAGTTTCAAGATGCAATGCAAACTATGGTTTTTGCCCAAATCCAGGATGTTATTCATTAAGCTAAGCAGAAAAGAAAAAACCCAGGATTCATTTCCAATCCTACAATCCCCTGGTTTGGAAGTTTAAAAACATCACATCTGAACTAATCTAATGTTTACTGTGAAGAGACAAAATATATGTGAGGTCAGCATTTTATGCTGCTCGCGTTTGCCACTGCAGCTGCATTGCCATTGTCTTTGAGCATGAATAAATGAGTTGGTTCTGCCTGAGACTTCATAGGCACCCTGATTCATCTCTCTGGCAGGTGCAGGAGGGGAAGAAGAGAAGTTAAAAAGGCACCTCCTCTGGAGTGAAGCTGGCAGGATGGTCAACATCAGCAAGAGGAAGGAGAGGAAGGCTGCTTTAATGGATACAGTTCTGTTTTTACTACTTTGATACTGGAACAAATTTGGCTTGGTAACCTTGTAGACCTTGCCAGACTAGATGAGTGTCCCCGTCCAGCCACCAATGTTTGGGGCCAACTGCATATTAATTTTTCTTTCTGTACCTCTAGATATTGCTCTATGCCATTTTGTCTTCTGAAGCAGTGATGACTCCATAACTTTCTCACTATATTAAGACATATTTTATTTCAGACTGATGCAATCACATTTCTTACCTAGTTTTATGATCTCTCCCTTCATTCCTGAGCCTTTACTGCAGCCCCTGGTCATGGCATCCCTTTTGACATTTGCATGATAGCAACCAGAAAGAGAAAGCTTATCAGAATGACTGCAGTGTGGCCTGCAGGGCTAGCACCTGTGAAATCTGTGAAAATTCTCTAGTTCAACCTGCTGCATTTAAACATCATAGAAAGGAAAGCAGGTTTTGATCTCTCTTATGGGAAAAACAGCTTCCCTCCCCCTCCATGTATATTGGATGAGATGCTAACATTGCCAGTGGGGGTGCGGAACAAGGGCTGTAGCAGCTGTCTCCTGTTTATGTTACCTCTTTTGCCACTGAACTGACTGGAGGCCAGGAGAAGGAAGAAGAAAGGTGGTGAAGGTAACACAGAGCTGAGCAGAAGCAGTCTTCCAGAGGAAATAGTTTGTAGGAACACCCACCCATCTTGAGCTGGCACTGCCAGGTCTCCATGCCTTATGTGTGTCTTCTTTGTTTATTTCTATGAGGGTATACAGGATCCCCACCCCCACTCCCCACTTCTCCAAAGAACATTCAAGAGCTGTATAGCTAAAGTAGTACTGCTTGGTAGCTCAGCATTTGTTCTTTGCAGGAAATGGCTGTCCTTAGCTGCCAGACAAGGATGGCTGTCACAATGAGATGTGTTTCTGCTCAGAGGTTGTTATCATCTTGATGTTGGAATTCTGCTCCCTCTATATAGTGGGGCTGATGGTTTCCCTTTCTAGAGGTCTCCTCTCCCATTCTTGCTATCTCAGTGCATAAATCCATTTTCAGAGGGCAACTCTGCCTCTTCACCTCTGCCTCCCTTGTCTGTCTTCTAAGCAATGCCCTGCCCTTTTCTTACCAGCAGGAATACTGACAGGAGGAATCTCACAAAATTCCCACTAGCCCAAGGCACGCTCCTGATGCCAGAGCACACTCTGCTCTCTGGTCCTTCTGTGTTTGGATCCAAGAACATTCTTGGCACACCCAGGCCATCCACGTACAGCAAGTGCAAGAGCAAATGCCAGCTCCCCACCCAACTGCAGAGGCTACAAGGTTGCAGCTTAAGGAGGCAGGCAATCTTAGCCATAGCAAACCAGGAAGCGTGCAGATGCAGGAGTCAAAGAAAACAGGGGAAAGAGACCAATTCCTGCTCTGAAGCATAAAGGTCACATGCTTCCAGATGCAGCTGCAGCAAGGTCAGATGCTTCTAGTTTCCAGGAAAGCATTTGTACAAAGGTTGGGGATGAAGGTGGAAATCTTAGACAAGGGTTGTAGCTGTTTAAGACGATGGTACAGATCAATCGGAGCCTAATAAAGGTAGCAAGGAATGTGGAAAGTGGAAGGCAAGAAAGTGGTAAGCTAGAAAAAGAAGCAACCTTGATCAATTTGATGAATGGGCTTGTGCAGGTGCATGCACATGCATTTTTTACGTTTTGATCCTGCCCTTCCTCCAAATTACTCAGGGTATATGTGTGGTTGGTTTTCATCCTTACAACAATCCTGTGAGATGATGAGATAGATGAGAACATGATAACTGGACCAAAATTGCCCAGTGAGCTTCCTGGCTGAGAAGGTATTAGAAGATGGCTGGGAAACCTCTAGCCCTCCAGATGTTGTTTAATGCGTTTCCACTAGCACTACCTAAGCTGGCCAATAATGAAGCATGATGAGAGTTGTAATTTAGTCAGATCTGGAAAGCAGAAGATTTCTCAACCAGTCACCTCATATTAGAACCTGTGTCCCCCATAATTACTGTCATGCACTAAGCGCTACGCCATACTGTCGCAACCAGGAAGTAATCAGAGGGGCATTCCAACCTAGCTGTGCTCATCAGTTGTGTTGCCTAATGGAAAGAGTAAGAAAACAAACCAGTAATTGTGTTGGATTCAACAGCAACAGGTTTCGTATCATTTCTTTCCTAAACTACATCCATGTATGCTATCTAGGAATATTCAGTGGTTTGAAATCTGCATTAAGTGCATGAGCTAGTAATAGAAACAGAGACCTCTACAAAATTAACATCAGACAGCTACCTAAAAGCCATAATAAAAATGGAAATGTGGGAACAGTGTATATGTACTGTAATTAATTTTGTTAATCTATGCACATCATTTTTGAAAGGAGGGTGAAAAACACAGTTTTAAATCATAGTGTTTGGGGGTTTTTTTTCCCTGCAGAAGATACCTGAAATTGCAAGGCTCTGCACAAAAATAGAAGCAACACAAATCTTCAACACAGACGTGCAGTCTGAAATGAACAGAACATTAGAGGGAAGAGGAGAGCGATCAGTTAGAGTAACTGCCAGAGACCACCAAAAGGATGTTTAACAGGTGTTTAAATAAGGCAGCCTTAAGATTAGACTGATACCAGTTGGACAGACGTTCCATTCTTCAGGAGCAGTGAGAAAAGAATTAAAACTTGTTAAGATATTGGACTACATTTTCAAGTTACTGAAGATGCAATCCTACATTTAAGAGGAAAATGAAAACTGAATTTGTGACCCATAAATGGCAAGTTAAATAAATGAAAGCTGTATGGGAATAGCTATACACACTTATGATGTTGCAGTACTTTTTTTAAAAAAATATTTATATTAGCACATGCAATTTTAATACAATAAAACGACACACTACAAACAAAACAGAAAAAAAAGGAATGAAAACTACACAAAATAAAAACTACAACCTAAATGACTACCTGAAGCTACTATAATAGCTTCAGCTACTATAAGCTTAAGCTTAAGCTACTATAATAGCAAACAAATAACATATACAATATACAATATTGACTTTCCACCACCCACAAAGTGGTTGCAGTACTGATAGGATGACTTCTAGCTAATAAGAGGGGGAATTTCTCTATTATTAATTTCCTGGTTTGTTGGCACTTAGCTCTTCCAATCTCTTATAACTCTGCAATGAATATGGTTTATACATTCTTGCTGGTTGGCTGATGTGGGAGTTGTAGTTTTCCAAGCTCTGGTTTATATGATGGAAAAAGCAGCCCCGGTGAAGATGGAGCAACAGTAGAAGAGCACAGAATGAGGGAAAGTTTAGGAAATTTAGACTTCCTTGGTCCTCTATCCAGGACCTAGGGTGTATCTGCACTAGATGATATAGTTCTTTGATGATACTTTAACTGCCATGGTTTCACCCTATGGCATACCAGAATTGTCTAGTGCACGCCCCTCTACTACAGTGCTAGAGCTCTGTGGCACAGAATTCTGAGTACCTCACCCAAAGTTCCATAAGATGGAGCCACAGCAGTGAAAATGGTATCAAAATGCTATAATTACCTAGTGTGGATACACTTCCAGTGAAAATAACTGAGACCCCAAATTGCTCCTTCCATTGGCATGAAAGCTGTTTCCATTGGGATTCCTTCCCAGTGCAAATGATGTGTGTGTGAGTGTGACTGAGAGAGAGAGAGACAGAGAGACAGAGAGATATGATAGTGGAATCCCACTCCCTATGGTTCCTTTTGTTGCTCAAGATCTGCCAAAAAACGGGAAACAGGATGTTAATTTCTCTCATATCGACTTTGAGTAATGGCATGGCTGGTTTGGTTACTCAAGTTTGGTTACTACTTTCTACTTTATGATGTCAGAATCTTTTCCTCTCACACATTCATACGCACATCATTCTTCACATCAGCTCTGTCAGCATTCCCATGTTAAACTTCCAGATGCATTTTATCACCCTTACTGAAACTGCTAATTGTTGAAACTGAAATGGAAACACCCACTATGATGTCCATCACTTTCAAACCCAGCTCGAGCAGGGTGTTTGCCTCTCTGCTCTGTGGTTAATGCTGGATGTGGGAAGTAGTAGTTATGGAAACAGCTGTTTATGAGTTGGAGCCATTCTTTTGCTCTATAAATAGTTAACCAAACTTAGAGAGGCATAATATATCAGAAACTGCCAAAGGGTCAAAATCCTTTAATTCACTCCAGTGAGTACCAAAACATGTCTTTGTTTAGACAAGTTTACATTACAGCTCTGTTTTTTAGCAGATAGTAATAGCCAAATCACCCTTGCATTCTGCCTCTGATGGTGGGCTGAGACAGATGCTCCAAAGTAGTGCAAAGTACCCTGTTCTGTCTGTCAGACTGGCACAGTAGCCCCCAAGGCAAGCCCACCCTGGATGGGAAGGGACTGTATGAGAGAGACAGGAGAGGCATGGTCTCTGATTAACCTGCTTTTATTGTATGTGACCACAGGAAAGAAGATATTCTTTTTGTGGGTTTTCCAAATGGCAATATTAAAAAGATAAGTCTCCTAGAGACAAATTTGTCTCTCTGGTAGTTTTCATTGAAAGATTTAGCTATAAAGGAGACCCCCAAAGAAGAATCCAAAGGCATTTGGTCTGGTATCTGAGCTCATGTTGACTTCAAGGCCTGAAAATTGGCTAATATGCCATAGTAAATATACCAAAGTAGAAAGAACTGTGCAGGTGGAGACTGGCAAAATATTCTTTAGAGTAAATGCCAGTGGGGGAAAAAAAGGTTAAGATTCTTCAGAACACATCTAGCTTGTGTCAGAAAGAATTATGTATGTGGTAAGTTCATTCTGTTTATCTGTTGGTCATATTTTAGGGGGTTGTCATTTCAATGAGCTGAAGCCTTATGTACATTCATCCACGGGTGTAGCTATTGGGGGAATGTGAGTATTACCTCCCCAAATAAGAATTCTACTCCTCCAAATTAATTTTTCCTTCAGTCCTCAAATTTCTAGTATTGTAGAGAGTAAGAAAGTGAAAATAGTTCCTTCACACTCAGGACTCTTTTATTTCGTCTGCATTCTGTTGGTAACATAGCCTAACCCCTTGCCAAGAATGCATAAACTTTATTTTTAAATATTCAACTGAAGTTTTTAAGTTACTGCAAAGCTAGAAATTTAGGGACTGGAAAAAAATGTCATGGGTAAGTGGAGGATTCTTATTTGGGGGCACTCCATTTCACACCCACCTCACCCCTGTTGCCATGTATTCACACACTAGAGGAGTATTTTGAATACTGGTAATCCCCTGGTCAAGGTTGGGTTGCGATTAAGGTCTCACTACTGTCATTACAGCACAGACAGTTCTCATACAGTTAGGAAGTGATTCTATCTATTTGCTCATCTTGTTACATGTGCTGGTACAATGCATATTTGTTTGAAAAAAAAAATCTGGATATGCTCTGGTAGCTGATTTAGGTTTACAGAAGCCCTTTAAAACTTTCCTGTTATGCTAGATCACAGAATTCTTATTTAAGTTCAATAACAAAAGTGCCCAAAATTGCTTAAGTACAGATCAAATTTGAAAAAAGGATTTAGCACAAAGATGTTGGTACCTAAGTAATAGATACTAGCCTGCCTTTTTTCACTATCAAAGAATCTGTCTGTATAATGGTGGGGGGGGGCAGGATTTGGAAGTTGCTGCAGAGTGAGTTGGATGTGGAGAGAGGGCAACTGCAAGAATGGCTAGTGTTGGTACATAAGTATGGGACAATGCCTGTGCTATGGAGAACCAGGGCAAGTATTGTACCGAGACTTTTTGTTTGCCAGGAAAAGTATCCTCTTCCACTTCTCCAACATTCCCACAAATAATATTGTGGGTATCTTATTCTTCATTGGGCAATTAAGACTCATTAGCTTTACAAAATATGTGTTCCTGGTGGATCGAAAACCAGCTAGAAATTTTGGTTTTAAAGATGGATCAATACCATCTGTTGCATTTTTGGACTCCTCTTTGAGTAGCATGGTCATGGGGAATTGTGATGAGTGCCTTCATTTTAAAAAGTACCACTAGCACTTCCTCACCTCACAGCCATAACTTAGAATAGCAAGCACCTTTGTGAGCTCTAATTAACTAAATCTGGATGCATCAAATTGCTTTAGCCAAGTAACATTCCAAGCTGAGCAATGAGTCTAGCCTTCTCAGGCAAGGAGTTCTAGAGCTGAGGAAGGTCACTAAGAAAGCCCTTGTCAGCCACTGAGAAGGTCTCAGCTTATAAAATGACCACAGTGTAGCATTCTTATTCCCTCCTCCTTTTTAAAATGTTGCAAATAACAATGGAATTGTCTTTCTTTATCATCAGCTGTGCTCCTTTGCTCCTTGAATCTTTTATTAAAATCCCTTTTTAGATGGCTAGAACAGGAGATGACAACTTCAGGGTCTGGAGGCCAACTTTACATCACTTTCCTGATCTCCCACAAGTTGCATTTTAAACCAGAAGTCTACCCATAGTTTCAACAAAGAATCATAGAATCATAGAAATGTAGAGTTGGAAGAGACCATAGGGCCCATCCAGTCCAACCCCCTGCCATGCAGGAACACCCTCAAAGCACTCCCCACAGATGGCCATCCAGCCTCAGCTTAAAAACCTCCAAAGAAGGAGACTCCACTCCACTCCGAGGCAGCATATTCCACTGCCAGACAGCCCTGACCGTCAGGAAGTTCTTCCTGAGGTTCAGCTGGAATCTCCTTTCCTGCAGCTTGAATCCATTGTTCCTTGTCCTAGTCTCTGGAGCAGCAGAAAATAAGCTCTCTCCCTCCTCTACATGGCATCCCTTCAAAATACCCTCCATTCACCTTTTAAAGGTGTGTTGGGGTTGATTAGAGAATCAATTAGATTTCTTGGAGACATAAAGGAGTGTGATTGTCCTTTTTTTCCTCCTGTGATTTTTTTTTCCTGAGGTTGTATGGAGGACACTAAGAACTGCAAAAATGCATAGGGGCTGATGGTTGTCTAGGGTGGAAGGCCCATCTAGCCAGTTATTTTTGTTTTAAGCTAAAGACCAGCACAGACACCTCACACAGAAGATTGATATTTCCTTTATTACGTGTGGGTTGGATATCACCATTGAAGAGTGATGAGCAAGTACATCACACAAAGGCTAAAATTTTGTTAAGAGTATAATGAATTACTGTGCATAAACATCCCACATCTCCATACACCATGGAATGCCAGAAACAATATCAATCAACCATTAATATCTGTGCGTGACCAAAGTCCAGGATAAAGCAAGGCTAGACTTGTAATGAAAAATTAACCTATTATGAGAAAATGTTTCCATAACAATGGTTCACTGTTGTGCCACAGGAATGATATCTTTTCAAAGCAACATGCTTTTTGCAGAATGTAAAGCAAACAATAGGATAAAGGTTCTTTTCTATGAGTAAATCTGTTGTTCACTGTTTTTTTCCATACATCCTATGATTTCTTTTTTCTATTTTACTGAAAACAGCCCTGCTTTATATTTATCCAGTCTTCCATCTGGTTATGCTCCAGGCCTTCAGGCCCTGTTTCAGCATCATGTGTCAAAAGAGCATTCACTTTCTGGGAAAGAGACATTGGGAGCAACTTTTCAAGTCTGTGCAGATCACCACCATTCTGGCACGAATTGACTTTCCTCTGTGCAACCTAGGAAAGACCCAAGTTGAACCTGGTCTTCTATTATTGATACACCCTAGCTGTCTACTATACCATAAGATAAAGAAGTTTGGAAAGGTTTATTTGGCCATGCTGCCTGAGGGTTTATCAGAGTTGCAATGCTTCCAAGTAACTTTTCCAGCTTCTGAAGTAATGTGGCTCTATTAAGAAGCTCAGCTCACATTTCATGTCTGACTAGCCTGCTAATGTGACCTGCTAAAATGAAAGGCTCCATGTATAGTTGTTGCTCTGAAATTCACTTCTGTTTCTATGATCATTATAACACTAAATAACTGATTAAATGGATTGTATATGTGTTTGTTAGCTCTCAAGATGCTGCAGGATTCTTTCATTTATGCCCTGTTTAATTCTGTGCTTCCTAGAGGACAGAGCCTGTGTGAGAATTATGGCTCAACTGGCATTCCCCTGCTTTCTTTAGTCCAGCTGAGACTAAAAGCCAAATTAAGGTTATGACCAATGTGACATGTCAAAGACACAAAGAGTGGCAGTGTGTTCTTGAATCATCTAGGGCACTGCCTGCAAGCAACAACAACAGGCTGTCTTCCAGTTCACTTTTGTTCTTCTTTCCTTTCTGTATACCTGTTTTGGCAATCCAGTTGTCCAGCTGAGAACAATTTTCCTGTAATTCTTTCAAAGACTGAGTACTTGTGAATAGCTTGAAATGCTGGCAGTCTGACTATAAGACTTGTTTTCTGTTCTGTATCTTGTCATATCTGGAGTAGGGGAGAATGCTAGCAAGCACCGATTTTGTATCTTCTTGTGTGCCGGGTCCAGAATTTATTCGATTTACGAAAAAGTTTGTAAGCATTCCTGTAAGCCATTCTTGACATTTGCCATAAGGATACAGCAATTCTGCCTTATAACTGAGCTTGTAATTCTAGATCGTAATTGATAGAAAGTTGGTGGATGAAGCTGGGAAGCGTTGCCATTAAAAAAAGAATACAATATACAAATTGCACAAAAGTTCTGAGTACTCCTTAGTCTGCTTCAGATATCCTTTCTTAATGGTTTTTATTATTAAACCTCAGAACTTGGAAACTTTACTTGGTGGGACCACAATTCTTGGAATTCCCCAACTAGTATGACCACTGGCCATGCTAACGGGGGGGATTTGGAAGCTTGTCTGGATTCTGAAAAATAGTAAATTCAGTAGTGGCTGAAAAATTCAGAAAGTTTAGATTTCAGGGTCACAAAAACTGGAGAGCTTACTCCTCTGCCTATGACTTGAAGTGTCACCTCAGGACTGGGCCTGAGTGCAAGAAGTGTGTTGGCCTGACTCAGCCAGCCTCCAGTCCCAGGGAAGCCTGATGGGTGCTTGCCTGCAAGGCAGCCAGAGGACAGCTGCCTTTCCCTGCTGGAAAGTCAATTCTGTTCCCAGGGGAAAGTGTCACATCTGTTCATGTGATATTCTGAACTGCACAGTTCTACTAGCTTGCAATAATCCAGGAGGCAAACAAGAAGTTGTGAATGCATTATTTTAAAGTCTTGTGATTGTAGCTCAGTGTTGAGCTTTGTGTTTTAAAACACAGCTGTGTTTTAGTGCAAATGGAATTCAAGCGTTATACAACTCAACATGTTTGGGTGCAGAGAGGGGAAGTAAGAGTCTGTTAACAGAGGCAGTGTACTGCTGTGACTTAAAAAGTATGCTATTGGAGTCTCTGCATTGTCAGTTCAAATCATACTTCACTTCTTGAATTAAGTAGATGGCATTAGGCAAATCATGAGCATCAATACCAAGATAACACTACTGATCTACCTTACAGGCCCATTGTAAAGGTTGCTGAGATAAAATACATGGAACTGCTGGAATACTCAAGCACTGTTGAAAGGTGGTGGTGACAGTTATCAGGATTACTTTGTCAGAGCTTGGGGAAATTATCTTTTGATACTACACAGAATCCCTCAGGCAACATAACCACTGGCCAGATGGCTAAGGTATTATGGAGGCTATGGTCCAAAAAAGTAACTTTTCAAAGTGCTGCTTTGAGAAGGGCCAAATGAACTAAATTATTATACTAATCTTAGACCATTTCCGCACTACACTCTTATGGCGCGATTATTCCACTTTCAACATCCTATGGAATCCTGGGGTTTGCAGTTTTGGGAGGGGCCAGCTGGTGTGGCCCCTCCCGAAACTGCAAACCCCAGGATTCCATAGGATGTTGAAAGTGGAATAATCGCGCTACAAGAGTATAGTGCGGAAATGGCCTTACTCTCTCATTGCCTGAAATGCCTATTAGCCACCAATTCATTATTCCAAAATTAGGAACAACGTACACAGCACACAAGTAAATAATGTCCCAATTGCACCAGATTCACTGCAGTAAATTCCAGTTGGAGCTTTGTTCTAACTCCTATAAATTACAGCAGTGTGGAAAAAGGCAGGAATAACAAGGAGACATGGCTTTTCTCTCTAGCAAGCTGAAGGTATGGTGTCTCCAGTAACTGGGCTGTTTAACATTGATTTGCTTTAGTGTATATTCAGAATAGCAAGTTTGTACAGCCCCCATGTACTGACTTGTCTTGTTCCAACCAGCACCTCACTTCTGTTCCAAATCAATGACATTCATACCTCAAAACAAAGCTCACTATGATAATCTTTAACACTTTCAACTCCTTGAAGTAGTTAAACAAAAGGTGCTTTACCTCTTTTTTAAAAAGGTCTGTTGCATATGTGTAACATGGTGTATTAAACAGTGAAGCAACAAAATCCAAACTTTCATTTCTCCCAGCTTGTAGAAGAAGAGACAGCCTCAAGGCTATATAGGGCAGGAGTGTGGAACCTTTTACCTACCACATATTGTGGACTTTAATCCCCAGAAGCCATAGTTAGTATGGCCAATGGTAAGGGACTATAGGAGCTGTGGTCCAAAATGTCTAGAAGGTCAAAATATTCCCCCAGCCATGATGTTGTGCTTCTTTGTGTTTTTCCTTGGCATTAAAGATGGAGAACACACACACACACACTTCCGTATATTAAGCATGAATGTGTGGTAAATGTAAACCGTAAGAACCCATTTATGAGAGGTCATATAACTCTCAGATTTACAGAACTGTCCTGTATTGTGTCTTGCTTTGGAACTGCTATCTGAAATAACTACCAGAGAAATTGTTGTGACAATATATTTATCTGACAGCACTCCTGTGGCAACTACCAATGACAGGTGTGCTGGCCAGAAATTGTTCCAGTTGCTGTATATGTAATCTTGGTCTTCTTTGCTCCAAGGCGCCTTCTGGGTAGGTCACGCTGAGAACCTCTTTTGGAAACATATTAGGAAGCAAAAGTGAGACTCACTACAACACACTGGAAGGATCACACTTCCTGAGATTTCTAAAGGAAGGCATCAAAAATAGAAGTGTTTTGACTTAGGCTATGCGTGAACCTTCCATTGGCATTGATACCAGAAGAGGGACTCAGGGCATACTTGTCCCTAAAAGTAGAAAAGCATGACACTAGTTGTCTAGCACTAATGGCATTCCAGATCCCACATAGATGCCAGCATAGTATCCACACAGAAGTTTATGACAGCTTTATTGTATGCTGGCTTGAAGCCACTATATAATCAATCTGTGGTACAGCACAGTTCAAGAAAGTCAGTGGAACATCAGAGTACAGCCAATGTCAACAGACCCACAGATTTCTGTCCCTCTGCACATACAGTCATCCAAAATGTTTAACTCCATAGCTGCTCATAGGGATGCATTGGTGGCACCCATTGTACATAATGCTCCCTTCCCTGACATTAGACGAGATCCAACAGTGCATATTTCTAGGCACATGATGATGATGTACCTACTTTTGTGAGCCTTCCTGGTACAGTTTAACCTATCATGTAAGATATGGATGTGGATTTTATGTACTCTTTTATATTATTTCTTATGGCTGTGGTACACTTCTTTAAAATTACTCATGCTTATTCATAAGTTACAGCTTATAATAATTCATAAATAAATAAAATAATAAATTAAATACTTCCTATGGGTCAGAAGGAGGTTATTTTTTTCTCACCAGTAGTTCTGTTAAATGTTGCTCCTGCTGCTTTGTGTATTTTGAATAAGATCCAAGAAGAACCAAGCCCAGTCTAGGCAAACCCTAACTAACTGGCTGGGCAAATGACCAAAGAAAGACTGGAGCTTATAAAATTATTTTCGGAAGTTAGTAAGTTACCATTATAAGTCCATGCATGTGTACTTACACTGTTGTAGATAGTTGCTGTTATAGTTACAACATTTTTTTAAAAAAAAAGATTAATCTGTTCTCAGTATGTTACAAGCTATTGTGATACATAACGTATCCATCCTCTTCATCACCACCTCAATATCCATAACAGAGCGTAAAGCAGAAGCATGAGGCACATTACAAGCCACTACTTCTTCAATCGTGTGATATTCCTCCTTCACCATTTAATCAGAACCCGGTTCCATAATTACAAAAATAAATTAACAGTTACAAAAGTAGTAACGTAATCTTTTGCTAAGTTACAGTTGCAATGTATTGTATTGCAACTGTCCTCTCATTACTGGAAGAAGGAATTGTAACTGGAAAGGAACCAGGTAGTTCCAGGCTTTGCAAAGAAAAACTCTGTACCAGTGTGGTTGTTACCAAACACTTTCCACGAACATTTCCGCACTAGCCTGTTATAGCGCGATGATTCCACTTTCAACATCCTCTGGAATCCTGGGGTTTGCAGTTTCGGGAGCGGCCATCCGGCCCCTCCCGAAACTGCAAACCCCAGGATTCCAGGGGATGTTGTAAGTGAAATCATCGCGCTATAACAGGCTAGTGCGGAAATAGCCCATGTGAAGAAGGGAATGCTCTATCCCCATCCCTAGTTTTGTCTTTCTCCTCATGGAGTGCAATAAGTCTGAATAGCTGAACTCCTGTTACATGTGGACATTCTCTACATGACCGGGAAGCAAACACAGACTGGAGTCCTGTCTGACTGGGATCCTGATGGGGGTTTGTTCCAATGCTGATCAGGAAGCAGCTGACTGAGGGTCCCGGCCCACCTCACACAAGCTATCTCTGGTGTGAGGAGGGATTGTGACAGGGGTCCTGCTTCTGCCTGTTGCACCAGAGACCATTCACAGGTGGTGGTGGAAATGGCAGTCATCTACTTCCTGAGTGACAGGGGAACAACCCCCCAATGATCCCAGCAGCTGCTTCCCAGTAAATGGAGATGGGGAGGCTGGCCAGGATTCATTGTGTGGCACTGTAACTACTGTGCTTATGCATACATATTTCCCACGCAGAATTCTGGTCGTGATTAGGGTCTCCTATCATGTGGAGAGCATCCATGTGGAGCAAAAGCTCTCCTATTCAGACTAGGCATACTCCATGTCAGGAAAGAGATTGCACTGGGGACAGAGCTTGATCTCTTCTTCACCTGTTAATAATAAACACACTTATCTGTGAACATGAGCCAGAGTGGAGTAATGGTTGCACTAGGACACTGGGAGACCAGGGGGTTCAAATCCCTGCTCAGCCATGGAAACCCACTGGGTAACCTTGGGCAACTCACATGCTCTCAGCCTCTCTGGACAAATTCTGCTGAGAAAACCTGGTGGTCTTAGAGTTGCCATAAGTCAGAAATGACTTGAAGGCACAGAACAACAAGAATATACTCAGTGGCTTTTTAGTTTACAAAAATATAGTAAAATTATATGGTCCCGCTTTAATTGCCACAGCTATACCTGACAGAATTCTGGGAGTTTAGGGAGTGGTTATTTAGAATTCTCAGCCAGAGAGTTCCAGGCCTTATCAAACTAGAAACTTCAGATTCCAAAGAAGCCATGGCAGTTCAAGTGGAATCATATTGGTATAACCATGTAGTGTGAAAGGGCCCTTAGATAATTATTGTATCAAACTCCTCAATATACATTATCCTTCTTTTCATTAGCATATGCTGTGATTGTGATGCATTCCTACATGGAACAAGGATAATCACTTTCTCATCATACAAAGACAACTGTATCTCTTTCTGCTTTCATGGATTGTCATAGACAGGGGTTCTCAAGCTTTCTACACTGAGAAGGATGGAAATGATCAAGGTTCATGCATCACATGAGGGAGGAGCAGGGGTAAAGCCAGCCACAAAATGGCAGTACAATGCTCGATGATCCCTGAGTTTTGTGAATACCAAAAGATCTCCCTCCCTCACTAGCAGTAGTCATGTGAAAAGATTAAAGTTTAATAATCAATTGTTTGCTGTTCTTTCATGACACCAAAAACAACAACAACCCTACCTCAAGTGGATGTCTCAAGCTCGGGCTCTTTGGTCCCATGGGAGAGGTAAAGAAAAACAGAGAGAAAGAGAGAGAGAGATTCTTGGGGTGGTTTCAGAATTTTAAAGAAAAAGCTATCCACTGAACTAGGTTATCTAGAGAAGTCCACTTAAATATGAGTTCATATCAACCCACTCAAAACAACCCTATGGCCCATACTCACAACGCTGTCATCATACCTTTCTGAATATTATACATAGATGTCTTATTCCTTACACGTAGCAATCCTTGTGGGAGTTTTTCTTCCCTAATCCAACCATAGTATGTCAAGCATTGTAGTCGTCCCTTACTGGCAGTAAAAATTCTGTAATTTAATAGAGAAGACATGAAGTTTCCAGTTTTTCCCACAGAGAAATTCTCAGAGGAAGAGACTTTCATATACCAAGACTTGGTCAGAACAGCATTAATTCCCCCACCCCTTGAAATACACTGTGCTTCCCTTCTTCCTCCCCCAGTAATAAGGAGAGAGAGAAAGCTGACAGAGAATCTCTACATGCTGATGAACAGATGTGTGTATAGGCAAGCTGCAGAAATGATCTAATTCACATACTTTTCACCTGGGATTTCAAAAGGTGAGCAAGGGGGAGGGGAGCAGAGGAAAGAAGGCCAATGAGGCGATGACAGGAGAGGGGATAGGTTGGAAAGGGAGTGACAAGAGAAGAGCAAGATGAAATTAACCATTCTCTCTTGGTTAGATTTATGACCCTACTTAACAAAGTGCAAGAATATAGTACTCCACAATCTCCTTTGGGAAGGGACAGGGCCTGAGTTGCCATTCCTGATTTCAGTTGTGGAAATGGAAACATCTCCCATTAGTTTCAAAAGAATTCAGGAACCGTTTGTGAATATATTTGGATTCCATTTGCAAAAAAGTATTTTTACAATACATTTCGTATCACACACAGCAGTCAGAAATAACAGAGCATCTGGGCCCGCCTGTGAGGAAAGTGAGGCAGTCGTCTTAGGCAGCAGATGCTGAGAGAGAGAAGCAGAGCAGAAGTGTTGAAGAAGAAAGCTGAGTGCCAGGTGGCCTTTGCTCAGCTAGCCTGCGGCCCTTAGGTTTGGGCAAGGATGTAGCCCCAACGCCACCTCTGAGAAAAAACTCAGCTGCTAATCTAGCTGGGTTTTGTACAATTAATGAGAGGAGTGCCATTTTGTTCTCATGTAGCAACATATCTTGGACCAGCCCTGGACTCTAAAGAAGAATGTGCCAAATCTGAAGTTGTGTGCATGTGTGTCTCTTCACTTGCCCTCCCCAAAATGAAATGAAATAGTTCTGACAGAGTTTCTTTGAGCTTTTCCTCTACCTTCTCTTACCTAGCTATTTTTATGTTTATGTTATGCTGCCACCAGCCTAGTCACTTGTAGCTGCTGTTGCCTCGTGTTATCCTGACCCTTCACAAATTTTTACCACACTGTGAAGGAGCAGATAAGTTGTGTATTCCCCCTAGAGCTGTTCTCTTATTTTCTTCCTTTAGCAATGGTGGCAGAAAAGAAAGCAATTATGCCAGCCCCAGCGTGGTTCATGTAACAGGTTCGAAACAATGAGTGGCTATTAGCATTAAGAGAATTAAGCTTACCTTGGAGTGGGCAAATTTTGGCTCTCAGGTGCTGCTGGACTATTATTCTTCTCAGCCAAAGCTTATGTGAAAAAAATAAAAATAATGGATATTGCAGTCCTACAACATTTGGAGAGCCACAGGTTGCCCACCCTTGTATAGATGTTTGCTGAATGTCATATACATCAGTAGTGAAATCTGAACTGACTGGCCTGTCCTTTAATCAATTTCCCATTCCACCTTACCTTAGCAGTCTTGTATGCATTGGCAGTCCTTTGTACCATACAATCTACTTTCCACTTCTATATACCCATCCTATTTCTTGGGTGTTCTTATACTCTCCCCTTCGTCCTGTCAAGATTGTTTTTCTCTCTATTAGAAAGCTAAGGCAATTTGGGAGCCTTTCCTCTAGAGTAGTTTCCTGGGTGGCAGTTGTACAGCTAAAGTCAAGTAGAACATGGCTGAAGTATATTGTCCCCTGAGGAACTAAGAGCTCCTATTGTAAGCTCTTGTGTGTATCTGAACTGGAATCAGACATGTTGGGAGGTGTTTTATGGGCACATTTTATGGGGCTGTTATGAGCCAGGCAGACGTTCAGCAGCTGTTAGTGGAATGATACTTAATGCCTAGGTGGCAGGCAGTAGTGGGGAGAAATCAAAACCATTTCTTCCGTCCATGGACTAAGGCTCCCTACTGCATCACCAGGAAACATATACATTCTGGACATACACAGTCAGACATATGCTTGGTCATGAGAAGCGAGAGTGGAGGCGAAAGCGTTATCATCCAGATATGCACATGTGACAGAAAGTTAAGATTTTTTCTTCTCAAGCCAAGGGGCAACCGCGGTTCAGTACTCACTGAGGTAGTATAGAAAATGATAATTTATATTTCACCGGTAGAATTAATGCAGAGGAAAAGCACTGCTACTTGAAACATAGGTTCAAAGTAGGGGTGTGGATGGAGGGGCAAAATGAGGGCATTGCCACCCAGATATGTACTCTGCTCCTTAAAATGTATTTTTCTCTCCATTCCCAAAATTTCTAGCATTGCAGAGTATGAGACACCAAAAACTGCCCTCTTCTGGGACTCACATTTACTGTGTTCATATTACCTTGATGTCTTTGCCTGTCCCCTTTTTGGGGGTGTCTAATCTGTTTTTAGAAAAACATAACAGTTTCAAATTACTTTCTTGCTGTTGTTGTACTGTGCCTTCGAGCTTATGGTGACCCTAAGTGGAATCTCTCACAGAGATTTCTTGGCAAGGTTTGTTCAGAGAGCGGGATTGCCTTTGCCTTCCTCTGAGGCTGAAGGAGTGTGACTTGCCCAAGGTCACCCAGTGGGTTTCCATGGCTGAGTGGCGATCCAAACCCTGGTTTCCCAGAGTTGTAGTGCAATGCTTAAATCACTACACTGTGCTGGCTAACTCTCTGTTAAATCGCTACAATACTAGAAAAAGGCGACTGAAAGGAAAATTTAATTGGGGACAGAGTTCTTGTTTGTCTCATTTGCACATCCCCCATACTCTCCTTGTTCAAACACACCAATGTTAATACTTTTTTAAAAAAGTCAGAGCAGTTTGGGAGCTATTTTCAATAGCCTAGTGATCCCCAGCTGTTTCAGATAGGTATTTTTATTGAGTCCATCTCCTTCTGGCAGATAAAGGTTGCCTTTTGGTTTCCATTAGCACAATTTGTTCAGCACTGGGGTTTAGAGGCGGGGAGTGCCTCTATCCTTATGAACCCAGAATCCAGCAGTTTCCATTTTGACCTTCCCTTGCCATTTTGTCTTAAGGCGGTTTCACTTAGAGCATAAGGAGTGCAGTGACATGTTTACAATAAAATTTAAGGCAAATTCCAGAAGAGCAAGGTCAGTCAGGAGCCGCATGAACTTAGAATCTCTGTGGCCTATATCCAAATGTTAATCCCTGCTAGAGTAGACCCCTTGAATCAAAGGGAAGTTGGTGAGTCCAGACTTACATAAACTCAATTGATTAAATGGTCTACTCTGGTTGAGATCAACTAGATTTGGCACTTGTCAACACAAAAACATAAACTACTTTGGAATCTGTTTATAACATTCATGGTTTCCACCCAAGATACCTTGGGAATTGCACTTCTGTAACAAAGAGTTTTCAAGCACAGAACTTTCATTGCCCTCCCCATAACTCTGTTTCTATGGTGCTTTCTCTAACACAGACAAATTAAGCCACTTTCAAATTCATTTAAATGTGTAGTGTTAACTGTGCCTTGCCTGTTTGTGGGTCACTTCTGTCAGCAGCTTCATTGCACCAGAAAACTCAAGGTAGAATACAGTAAAGAAATTTGTTTATAAGAGAGCTATGTTCTTTAGTAAGAATAAGGTGAATTGCTTTATTTTCTTCATTTTTTGGACAGTTGAGATTCTTTTACAGTCCTCTAGATTACTCCAAAGAACATTTCTAAATGTGGAAAAATAAGTTGCTCACTAAAGGTTCTGAAGAGCAAATTCAGGATTAAAATCCAACATTTTAGCACTCCTGGGTTTGAGCCCATTTCTTTAACTCCATGTGTGCATACTTAATTTATCTAGAGCACTGGGGACAACAAGTCAGTTTGGATTTTGCCCCTTTGTGGCCCCCATTTCTAAAACAGCAGGAAAGACTGTGTGCTGCAGAGATTCCTTGGCCACCGATAGTGTGTGATTTTGGCTGCAACTCCTGCTGGGGGGAGGAGAAGGAAGAAGCTGGAAGCTTGCTGCATCACAAAGAGAGCAAGAAAATAACAGGCAAAATACAAAGCCTCTCATTCTCAGCTTTGAATCCTCAGTGTGCACAGCTGTATGTTTTGGCACATCTGCACCTCCTGAGAAAAACAAGCAACATCCCCCCGCACCCTTCTCTGAGGAGGAGGAACACTGTTCTTCTAGCCAGTCTAGAGCTTAACTGTTTCTTGCATGGAGTCATTCCAGGGCACAACATTCACTGAGCCACTCACTGTCTGGCTGCATGGGTGGTTGTATGGAAACCCCATAAATTTCATAGGGTTTTCTTAGGCAAGGAATACTTGGAAGTGGTTTTGCCCATTCTTTCCTCTGAAATCTAGCCTACAGCCACCGGTATTCATTGGTGGTCTCCCATCAAATATTTTCCAGGGCTAACATTGCTTAGCACCAAGATCAGAACCTGCCTAAATACCCTAAAGGCACCAGATCTTTTCTGAGCTTGGAAGCTTAAACAGGGTCAGCTAAGAACTAAGAAAACCCTGTGAAATTCATGGGGTCACCATAAGTCAACAGGCAACTTGAAGGCACACACACATCTGGCCCGACACACTTAAAATGTCCCTAATGATCAGCGATACTTTTTTTTGCAGTATTATACAGGAATTCTGCCCTTTCAGCTAATTCAGGGATGTGCCATTCAATCAAGATGCTGCTAATGCCTGGATCTTTTCCAACATGTTCTGCCCAAGTGTTTGCAAGGAATCAGCAAAGAAGAAATGGTCTTTGATGCAATTGGCTTAGCATACAGATTGACACAAGTGTGGCATTCCAGAAGTTGCTGGGCCACAACTCCAGCATTCCTCGCCATTGTCTAAACTGGCTAGGACACTTTAATGTTGCAGTTGAACAACACCTGGAGAGCTGCACTTTGTTTACCCCTGGAGTAAAAAGGGTTGGGCAACATGTGGCCTTCTGGATGTTTTGGCCGCAGGCAGCACGGCCAGTGGGAAGGTATTTAGGGAGCTGTAGTCCCAAATGTCTGGATAACTGAAGTTTCCCCATTGTTGGCTTAGGGGATCAGTTTTTAGTAATGACTTACAACAGTGCCTTGAGTGTTTTTAAGGTACTACAAGATACTAACAACCCAAAGTATTCTGCAGCCCATAGTTCTTTGTTCTCCTTATGATTTGGATGTGTGAGAGAAAAAAAGATGAAAGAAGTGTGAAAACATGGGAGAGTTACAAATGGAAGGTGAGGTCATCTGTATCCCCAATAAAAATTCACAAATGAGAGAGAACAATTGTTCTTGGAAGCATCCTATCATATTTAATGGAGCTAACCCCCAGGACATTATGCATTCTCTTGACAGGTAAGCAAGAGGTAGCCTTGTAGATCTTGATGGACTGCAATTCCCAGAAGCCCTAGCCAGAATGGCCAATTAGGAGGAATGCTGGGAACCTCAATAGACCCATCATCAGTAGGTTGGTTGACAATTTCATATATGTAAATACAAATTGCTGTGTATTTAACAGTTCACATAGTGTGCACCATGAGAGTGCAGTGCATGGAAAGAAAGTGAGTGTGCAATTATGACCACTGACATATTTAGTCAGTCTCATATGGGCATAACTCAGGCACAAACATGTGCTTTTGACACATGTACACATATATAGACAGCAAACATGTACTGCAACTTCTGCAGAAGGCTATTACTTTAAGCATTTGAGTATGAATGCTGAGGTTGTGAGGACGATATGTTAGATGTAAAATTAAGCCTCTCACTGATGACAGTGTGACATAACCTCTTGAGTGAAAACCTGGACATCTAATATAGTTAAAAAGTTTGGAGGACTTGCCACAAAAGGGATTTTTTAAAAAAGACATAAAAACTATAACAATTCTAAAGAATAACTGCATTTTCTAGAAAAGATGGATTGCCCCAAGGTGCCTGAAAGACTCACTAATACTATCATGAGGGATTGTAGGCAAGCCCCCATGTGGATTTGTTCTTATAAAAAAAAGATTATTCTATTCTCCATCCGTAGATGCAACTTAAACATGATAACCTAGTTTGATTTTTTATGACTGTATCATGTTACTAGCCCTCAACCAGATTTTCATGAAAAGAGGAAATTTTATAGACAGTACTCTGAGAACCAGTGTGGTGTAAGGGTTTGGGCACTGGACTCAGTGGCAGAGCCTGGAGTATGTGGAGTGGGGGGCTACAACATGAAGGGTGTGGCCACTGTGTGGGGAGGCCTGGCTGCTACGGTGCGCAGGGGCATGGCCAGGGTGCGCGAGAGTGTGGCTACAGACTGGGACACCCCAAAAACATTGTCACGTGGGGTGTATCACCCTCCCTGCCCCGTCCCTACAACTGACTGGACTATGACCTTGGAGACCAGAGTTCAATTCCCTGCCTGGTCATGGAAACCCACTGGGTGACCTTGGGTGTGTCACACACTCTCAGCCCCCAGAGAACCCTATAATAGGGCTGCCTTAGGGTCACCACAAGTCAGAAGTAATTTGAAGGCACACAACAAGAAGTCCATTTTTGCTTCCTATCTGTGAAATGCACCTAATAAACCAGGGTTCGGTAGTATGTGGCCTTCCAGGGCTTTGCAGACTACAAGTTCCATCATCCCTTGCCCTAGGCTATGTTGGTGAGGGTTGATGGGAGTTGCAGTTTTGATAATATCTCAAAAACTACAGATACCCCCATCCAAGTTAAAAACTGCAAGTTTAGTTGCAGCTAAATTACTGCTGTATGGAGGAATATCCACAAAGTATGTCCCCCTTTTGAGTCCTCTTCATTATAATCGCCTCTTCCCCCCCCTCATTTTAGTCAATGGTAAATCTGGCTGAGCTGGAATGCTTTGATCCTTTCAGGGACCTTCCTTGGAATAAGCTTTGGTGGTTCCTGCAGTGGCAACAAGTCATTTTATCACTGTTCCATTTGTTTAAAAACGTGCTCCTAAGGCTTCTTTCAGTCCACCAGGGCTGCAATCAAGCTCTGAAGAGAGAATAATATGGCAAGCAAAAGGTAGGAGGTTCAGTTAAAATAAAATTGGGGAGCTTCCTTAAAAAGAAACTCTCCTGTTCCTAGCATGTTTGCTACTGCCAATATTCAGCATAGCCTTCATAAATAACTCCTTTGTCACAGCATCTCTATTCCCTCCTCTCCCCCACATTGATCTTTGACATATTTTATGGATGATCTCTTAAATGATTCATAATATGGTAGAATGATGAGCTAGGATTTCCTTTGCTTGTTGAGGACTGTGCTTTTCTCCTGTCAGACGTACATTAGAGCTGTGGACATAACTTCATGCAAGAATTATATTGGGCTAAATAATAAAGATTCCACTCCTTCCCCTGGATTCATGAAGCTGGTTCAGAAGAAAGGCCTTCTATTGTCCCTTCCCAGAGTGCTTGACCGCTCTTACTTTGTTTCTTCTTAGATACTATCCCAGCCCCTAACACTGCCATGCAGGCCATCATACACTAACCATTTTACTCATGAGACAATTGTGTCTCTTTCATACTGCTGTAAAGAGGATGGTAATGAAAAATACCAATATGGTGTAGTCGTTTGAGCACTGGATTACAACTCTGGAGACCAGGGATGGAATTCTCGCTCAGCCATGGAAACCCACTGGATGACCTTGACTAAAGTGGTATCAAACTTTTCTAATTGTGAAATATGGATACATTCCAAAAATGGGTGGACTATCTTTCCCTATTATTAGCTTAGCAGAGGAAACTAAGGATTGTGTTCCTGTTCTGACAATGGTCTGGCTTATAACAGGAGAGCTGCCAGTCTAGGTAAGGCTAACATTGAGGTCCTTGTTACCACTAGTCGTTGGACATAGTCCTCTCACAGCTTCAAAATACTGTTCATTGCAGGCTGAAATGATGGTAGAAAAATGGTTGCCTCCTCCTGCAGCCCCTCCCTTCTTTCACAGAAGCAGCACCTTAAATTTCTTCATCTCAGTACATCACTCAGGAGCATAACATACTCACAATGCTCATTCATTTTGAGAACCACTTCTTTTCAGATTGGCAGTAGGAATACAGAAGGCATGTTTAACTATTTGTATCTTGCTAGCCAAATGAATGAGAGCCAGGTCATGTAGTGGTTTGAGTGTTGGATTAGGGCACTGGGAAACTAGGGTTCAAATCCCCACTTGGCCATAAAAACCCACTGCGTGACCTTGGCTAAGTCACACTCTCTCAGCCTCAGAGGAAGGGCAAGGCAAACTCCCTCAGAACAAACTATGCCAAAAAAAAACACCAAAAAAACTGTGATGTTTGCCTTAATCACCATAAGTCGGAAATGACTTGAAGGCACACAAACCAAACAAGTAACTACTGTTATCTTGCCAAAATCAGTGCATTTAGAGGATCCACAGGAACAGCTTTCTCACGATGGACTTGTTTCTCCAGGAATTTCTAGCCTCCACTTCAGAATGGTTTTAAAATGGCAAGACTTCCCACAATGGTGGAGAAAATGCCATCAGTGGCTCAGTCTCTTAAGACATAGACCAACAAAGAGC
This sequence comes from Ctenosaura bakeri, assembly GCA_948474755.1. Lineage (NCBI taxonomy): Eukaryota > Metazoa > Chordata > Lepidosauria > Squamata > Iguanidae > Ctenosaura > Ctenosaura bakeri. The sequence goes on from CAOLHI010002956.1 coordinate 109,103, forward strand.
CAGATCTTACTTCCTTCACCAAACAGCTTGATTCCAAGGAATCCAATCTGTAACTACTTCTTCATCAGTTGAGCATAGTAAAACAGTCTGCTGAGCACAAGTAACTGCAATTTTGGGTTGTGGATCACCAGCCTTGAAAACCAACTTCAGCTGATTTTACTTCCAATTCAGCAAAGTTATTCAGGCTGAATTGGAAAAGCTTCTGTCATAGTTGCAGACACCATCACTTCTCTAGTCTAGTCTTCCCCAACCTGGCACCATTCAGATACGTTGGACCATCATTTTTATACCCCTAGCTACATAGACCAATGGTGCAAGTCTAGTAGGTTGAATTGGTACTGCCTCCTATTTCAGTGGGAGCAGAGATCATAGCTGTGTGCATTGTATTTCTTTCATTAGAAATAAGAGTGCTGGCTACTACTGATGAATTCCAGGGTGCATATTTAAATCCCGGTCACTTACAAAGAATTACAGAGGATTGTATATATCACTAGCTTACTGAAAAGATGGTCGCTCAAAACAAATACCTTTGGATATCTGTACAGTACTCACTGTAAGGCACAAGTCTTAAAATACACACATGCCAATCAAATCAGCAACAGGCAGCTTCATATCCTGGAAAAGTCTGTTGTTTGAGTGCATGTCTTCCAACAGCTACCTTGTCTTTTTATCTATCTGCATGCACGCACACACACACACACACACAGGAATACAGGATATGTATATACATGCACATTCTTGTATATATAGTTTTTTTTCTGTATACATATACACACACACACACACACATTTTCATTTTTCCCTTTTTCCTATATTGCTTTCCCCAAACTGTTGAAATGCTTTACTTCAAATGTTTAGATTTGGATATACAGCCTTTATTCCTAGAGCAAGAGTACAATTGACAGTTTTGTTGAACTTGGAGATCTTCCCTACCGTGAATGTAAGAACACTTTTATTTCAAAAGGCTTTTAATGTGTAATTGTGCCGCTGCTTTCAAAGGGCTTTGATATTGATTGCTATGTTACACTGTATTGTTTTTAATGCATTTTTGTAATTATGATACGGCATTTTATTCTCGTATGCTGCCACAAGTCAAAGAGCATGATATAGTATATTAAATAGCAATAATAAAAATAATTATCAGCACTTTGGTCATGCTTGCCCAACACCTTTACTTTGGCTAACTGTTAGGGCTGTGCTTTTTGTGGGGGATTATTGGATCCATTTTTGCCAGTTGCTTTGTGACAGGCTGTAAAACAATAAAGTCAAAGCAATTTGTGTTATTTATACTCTGGCCCAGATGGGTGGGTGCTGCACGGCCTCTAAGAAAAGCTCTCTCCTGGCTTCTGAAAGTAAAATGGAATAGGCACATAACAAAAATGTTCATGACTGTCTCCCCATAGTCTCTGCTGTTAACTAGTTAGCCTATTCAAAACAAGAAAATCAATCAACAAGTGGAAAATAACCTTAGTCTGGGAAGACAATCATTTCTCAGTTGTACATAGAAAAAGTTTCCCATTTTCTTCCCCAGCTCCCCTATAACAAACAGGAATCACAAAATGAATCTTCAAATATTTTGTTTTGATTCCTTTCCATATGCATCCTGATTTCAAAGCTCAGAAGAGATGCTTTTGGATACAGCCCCCCTAATGCTCCAAATAATATTGCCATGGATTCTAAATTGTAGAAAGTTACTTTTCTAAATTCTGCTTATTTTACCCCTCAAGGTAGATAGATCCTCTTCAGTCCTGTTTAAAGTCATTATTTTGGGGCCATCCTATTCCATTAGTAGGTTTCTAGAGCAAGACCTTTCAGTAGCATCCACATCTCTACTCACTGTATTTTAATTAACCTTTTCTTGCAATGCTTGTTTAAGGTTCTCAGACCCAGATCTTGATAGGGCTCCTGTACCTTTTAAGGCTGGAATAGCACAGTAAGGCTATTTCCGCACTAGATTGTTATAGTGCTATTATTCCACTTTCAATATCCTATGAAATTCTGGGGTTTGCAGTTTAGGGAGGGGTCAGGTGGCAGTTCCAGTAAGGGCAACTGCACCTGGGAACCTTTCACACTAGATTGTTATGGCACTGTGATCTCACTTTAATTGCCATGGTTCCATCCTATGGAATCCTGGGAATTATTTGGGAAGGAGTATTTAGCATTCTCAGCCAGAACGCTCTTGTTCTTCACTAAACTACAGACTTTAGGCTTCCATAGGATATGAGCCATGGAAGTTACAGTGGAATCATAGTGCTACAACTATATGTATAGTGTGAGAGAACCCCTGGTAAAATTCTGCCTTGTATGTTATTCTGAGAGGTGCAGGAAGCCTCTTAGGTCTACAAGTAGTAACTTGATTAGTACAGATGGAATCTCCATGACTGAACTTGACCAACACATGGCCCCTGCTGTTTCATGCTTGCTTACAGGAGAATCACTCAGAGGTATGTCAGAACCCATGAACCTTTGACAGATGAAGGCCTGTAAGAAAGTCAGTTGTTCCAACATGGAATAGGACTGATGAGAAAGGGTAAAGCAGCTGTTCTGGACTTTCTCACAACTATGGACTTGCTGAAACTATGCAGGAAATGTTTGGAGAACCATTATTTGTTTCCTCATTAGGAGAAACAGGTCAGAAAGTTTAATGACTTGGATTACCCACATTCTCTACCACATCAGACAGCAAAGGGTGCATTAAGCCACGTAATCTGGAAGGCATCTATTGTTTTGAGTCAGACGCAAAACAGTGTGAAGTTAAAGATGGACCTGAGTTGTATAGAGGTGCCAGCAGGGTCTATTCAATAGGACTTTGGAGTAATGGATTTACTCCATTTCTCTTTGAAACAGCAGAAGTGAGATTATATATTTCCTTAACAACTAACTCACTTTCTGATTTTCTTCCTATGCTGAAAGGAACATGTTACTTTTCTACTGAAAGAAAGGGGGGGGAGGACCTAAAGCTCTGTTGTTCCTTGGCCTCAGTGGCTGGTGAAAACCCATCTCTCCACATCCCACCTGCCATAACCCAGGCCTCTAAGGGAGAGAAGAGCAGCCAACATCTGGTGGACTTAATCCCTTCCTCCACTGCCATCTCCTTTGTTTATTTTGATGATAAGACTGAGGGCAGGGAACCATCAAATTAATTTTGTAAGACCTTTCGGCTAAAGGGTGTAGTATAAATACTCTAAATAAGCAAAGAAATAAAATATACATGTTAGAGTAACAAAGAAATAACTTGTGATGGTTGATGGTGCTTTGGGACTCATCCGTTGGCAATGTATTGCCATGTGCCCCCCCCCAAAAAAAGAGCTAGAACACAGTTGTTTTTAAAGATAACTTCTACACCTCCTCAATCATCCTGGCCAAAGTGAAATTACATTTTAATCTCTGTTCTGGGGAGGGGGGAATCACATAAAGAAGCCATCTAAGACCATCCCATTACAAGGTAGCATCACTAATGGAGACCTCATGTTCCACAACCAATGTTAAACTTTATAGATGGCAGTTTAGGACCTGATGCTGTAGACTTCCCCCAATCACATATAAAATAGGGGCAAGGGTTTGCTTTAGAGAACAAAAAGGCTATATGAACAAGTAGCTCTGGTATCCACCCACCCACTTCCTTTGCTTGCAACTTACTCCTACCACAGTATTTACCAGGCAAGCTGAGATTAAGGTGTCATTAGAAGACGGACTAGGGGGAGGTAAGCTGTGAGAAAGAGAGGATTCTTTACCCTTTGTAATCCTTTTTTCCCCCAGGCCCTGGAGCCCTGTATCACCCTAAAAGTAGTAGTAGTAGTAGCAGCAGCAATTGCTGTTGTTGTTGTTGTTATTATTATTATTATTATTATTGAGAAATTGTATAGTGGACCCTCCAGATCTGTGGGAGCTTGGTTCCAGGACCCCCAGAAGATGCCAAAAAACATGGAAGATCACATCCCATTACTAAATTATGGTGACCTGCGTATGGATGCTTCAGCATGTCCATGCTGACATTGCTGACATTTTATTATAGGATATGATATTCTGCAGTCAGTAGAAATCACAGATGCAGAGCTCTAAAGTCTGGAGGATCCACTATACTTCCAAAATGTGTGGTTCTCTTCTAAAATACTGTGTCTGCATCTTGTTTTAGCCCCCTACAAAATATCTATTTAAAATATCTATTTAAAAAATCAAAGTACCTCCCAGTTATTGTGGTTGACCACCCCTGATTAAACAGGCAGGTCTGCAAAATGAATAAATTGGTTTCTAGGATTCCAGCTCCACTACATACTCTTACATCTCCCAGTAGACCAGGAGAAAAGTAACTGTGGCTCTTCACATCTGTACATTCCCTTGTCTTGTCAGCTTTTCTACTCACTCAGTTGTTAAAGGAAACAGGTCTCTAATTGTGCCATGTGGGAACATATACAACTGACTTATCTTTTCTGATGCATCAGGAAACAAAGGAATTTAAGAGGCAGGAGTCCTATCTACAGCTCTTATACCTGTTTGGTCATATGTGCTATTCTGACTCAATGCATTGCACTTGTGGTGGATGCAGTCCGCAAAAGCAAGCCATCTTGAGTAGTTCACTACACAAACAACTAGGAATAATCAAATTTGACAGCAATAGGGGAAAAAAGGAATTAAAACACTTATAAAAACCATCATCTAGAACAGATGTGGTTTATTTATAATAAAAATATTTTAATACCTGTTTTTCATTTTTAGAAGTATTAAAGATACCATTTAATTGGAATGAGCATGTATATTAATAAATGACAGTCAAAAAAAGTGTGTGATAAAAATATCTCTTACTATCCACACGCCTCTTCAGCAAGGGAAGTACTAATGGGATGCATGTAAGTGGATTAGGTCTTATGACCAAAGAAAGCTAAAGCACAGACTGGTCTATCAATTTCCAGCACTTACGGCCTCCTCCAACTTCTTCAGTCAGATCAGATGGATGGGAATATAAGAACAGATGCAAATCAATAATATTGCCACAGCCTTAAGACCTTAGCTGTACCTGCACACAGGATATTTACTGTCATCTTAAAGGGGAAAAACATATGCCAAACTAACCTGTAATTCAACTACTATCTTCAGGGAAAATAATGATAATGTAAGACCAATGGATATACAGGAGAAAGCTCTATGTACAGAAAGGACTACTTTGCTGTCTGTTACTACAGGGAGTGGCTGTCACAGTGTCAGCATAGCCCAGTGGTGAGGAAGGGGTGATTCCAGGATGCTGCAACCCTCTTTGGCCCTGAACAGTAAAGCTGGTAGTGAAGGAGAATGGGAGCTGCAGTCTGATAACATCTGGAGGACCACAAGTTCCCCACTTTTGGCTTAAACCGTGGTGAATGATGAAGAAAGCTGACTGATGCTAGAACTATAGGGTGGCTATAGGGTGGCTGTTGATTTGTTAGCCATACATTTTTAAAAAAAATGTCTGGGCCTTTGTTTATCCTTCCTTTTTTATGCCAGAGAACTGGAAGCAAGAAATTTAGATGTTAATCCATAGGATTGTTTGTGGTGGGTTACAACTGAAAAGAAAAAAAGACATGTATGATGAGCAGAGCGAAATGGGATTTTAATTGCTTTTGTAGACAGGAAGGAAAGGGAGAAGTGAATGGCTTTGGGAAGAATACGTGGGCATGTAATTTTGGAAGGTGGATTCATCTGAAGAAGATGTAGAGAAGAAATTGTTTTCTGGGTTTGATATTTAGGACTCAGTCCACATATTTGCACTGTAGGCTTTGGGGTCTGGTACAATCTGTCTAACTCATAGTGCCATCTTACGTAGATTTAAAAAGAAATAAATTCCACTGAGTTCTTTGACATGAATTCTCATGGAAGTGTTAATAAGATTACAGCCTAGGTGTGGTAGAGGATATGTACAGAACATGAGAAACGATTTACAAAACGTATCCCTAGCACAATTATTTTCTCTCACAAGTAAAATTTACAGTGAGGACTAGAAAACTGATTTTGTTTTAAATGTAGACAGAAATCCCAAATCCTGTGACATGTTCTATACCAGACTGCCTATCAGGAGAACATGTAAGGAGGGCTGCATCTTAGTTTCTCACAATTTTAATCAAGGACTAGCAGGTAGGGAATAAAATCCTACCATCAAAAATTGTGCATCTTATTTTTAAATACAGCACTCATAAATTATACAAACCTTTTACCCTGCATTCCTGAGCTCAGTGCACCAATTCTTATTCAATCCAGTCTTCCATTATATCTAAACATAAATTACATTCCTGATTTATTCTAGAAAGTTCAGGTTATGGCCTACCATTACTGACCAACTCTTCACAACCTTTACCCAGTTCTTGCATGTCTAGTTAAGATTACTCCAAAGGTAATGCAAAGTGCAATCCAGTTTTAAATGCTGTTGGATTTCTGTTTGAGTAAGATTTCCACGTTCCCACAGGTGGCCAGAGCAGTGCCTATGGAGGCAAAGCAGGACAAGGCATTTGCACTAAGTGATCACATTTATTTGAATATTTTTTGTGTGTGTTCTAAAATTGGTTACAGAATAAATACCTGCGCCTTATAACAGGAAGTCCACTTTTTTTTTAATACAAAGTGCTTGTTAGAGGAAGTTGCATCAACGAAACACAGGAAGGAATGTGTGCAACTTGACACACACTTCCCTCCTGGAAACTAAAACAGATTTTTTTTAATTTCTTTTTTTTTATGTTTCTTTTCCCTTTTTTGTGCATTTCATTTCCTGCCATTGTGTATTTACAAATCTCTGAAAGAAGAAGAAGAAAAAATGCCAATATGCACAATACGTGGCCTTTTAACACACAAAAAAAATCAGCCTTAAAAAAACCTACAAGTGTCATTTTTGAATGAATCAATGATAGAAATTTTCTCCTCTTAAAAATGGGAAGGAAAAAGAAATTTTAAAAGCAAAACCAAAAAGCCCAGAGACTTTGAAATAGAAAAAGCTCATTTGTCCCTTTAAAAGTTTCCCAAACTTGAAAGTAGCAGTGTCACATGATCCAGAAGTAGATTTTTGATTGAAATCCTTGTTAATTTCTTCCACAGCCCCCCCAAACCTGATACAAGGAGAGAAATTTTAAAAAAATTTAAATTAAAAATAGAGATGACAGCAATGCCCCTCTCAGACTCTGGCATGTGGTAGGGAACAAATGGAAATGGATTTGATTCAAAACAACAACAAAAACTAGATTTAAAAAAAATCTTCAAAAATCAGCAGGATGCTATCCAAACCAGATGGTTAACTGGTGACATAGTGTTTGGTGGAAGGCTGACCATAAACTCTATAGAAATCCTGGCGTCCGTGTTGCTGAGATGCATCAATCCATTCTCTCACTGCCAATCCTGGGAGCGACTGAGGTACAGATGGAGCAGGAGGGAGTGGGTGGGAATATTCCTGCGATGACACTGTCCACGGAAAGTGGCCTGACCGTGGATATGGTTGGTGTGCGTTGTGATTGGATACTGAGGAACAGTAACAGTTGTCCACTGAGCAGACAAGGATTTTGCGGCCACCATACTGGGACAGCACAGACTGCTGAGATGATGTGCTGTTGGGGTAGTGGGAAGGGTTGAACATCGAGCCGGAGTGAACTGGTTGGGGGCCACTGGGGAGTCCTACTATGTGCTGGGTGGAGCTACAAGGCACCATGGGTTGTGCAGACTGGCCTTCACCAGCTGAAGCCCCCTGGCTCACGTACTGGCTGGCAACGGGTCCCGAGGATGGCTCCAAGAAGCTGGCTTCTGGGAAAGCTGTGGAGTGCTTGCGTTTCTCGGCTCCTGAGTTACTGACGCTGCAAGGGTACATTGGGATGCTCTGCAGGAATGGCACCGGGGTGCTGAAGGGACCTGGACGGAAAGAGAGAAGACAGATGCCGTCACTTTCATCAAGGCTGGCCCTGCTTTTTCAATTTAGTGGCCAAGTGAGATCCCCTCTAGAAACTGAGCAATGCAAACCCCAGGAAGGAATGCCAAAGGGATGAGCAGCCTCACAACCAGATGCTTAAAATAAAAATAAAAAAATAAAATAGAGGTTGGGAAAAGGACACCTGATTAGCTCACCTACTTCTTAACACCTGCCAGATGTGTTAATCACAATTCTCATCCTCACCAGACAGCACAGCCACTGGGAATGGTAGATGTTGCAGTCAAACACATTTGATGAGGTACCACATTTGAGAAGGCTAATCCAGCTCTGCTCCAGCTCTTCCTCGTGGTATAAATTAGAGGTAGCCCAGTTTGGCAGGCTGGGGGCCAATTCTCCCCTTCCTTAACCATTACTGCTGTGCATGGCTGAATGTGATCAATACCGTATTTTTGCCCATTAGCTACATCTGTTTCCCTCCCCTTTTTTTGGAAACTCCTTGGGGACTGGAAGTCAATGGCTGATGGGCCAGTAGTGAGCCAGCATCCACCCCTTTGAATAGCACTGTTTTAGAGAAGAACTGCATTTCTTGGACGCTCCTAATAGATTCTCCTCCCTGCCCCATTTTTTCCATTAGTGAGGGAACTGCTCACAGCACACAGGTTGCATGTTGCTCACCTCAGGTATAAATAAATCAAGCACTGAAGCAAGTTAGGGAGACTTCATCTTTGGACAACTAAAGAAGTTCCAAATGTGAGGGGCAGGATTCATCAAAGGGATGTAGAACCTGCAGAGCTGTGACCACATACATTTTTTGTCCAGGATTTGGCAAGAATACCTGCAGCATGCCAAGCGTTTGGTAAGCACTATACACAAACAAAGTCAATGCCCTAGGTCCTTCCTGTTTCAGATCTCAGAGCGGTCTGGCCGTCTCCGGTTCTTACAATAAACAAATGAACACAAGTTTCACAAAATGGTATTACCTATACTCTGCTGCCCAGAATCTGAATATGGTGTTAATGTCTGGGTTTCTCCAGCTTACATAACTGAGTCAGAAGTGTTCTTGCTTCAGATCTTGGATTTCTGGGACCAAGATGAGGGGCTCAAAGGATGAAATTACAGCCTGAACACCTTACCGATTGCTCCCCTATCCTGTTCCCAGTATTTCAGCCACAGTGATGCTGTGTACAAAGTGTTTTAAATGTGTGTGTTGACTGCTGTTTGGTTTAACAGATGTAATGGTATTTATGTGATATTTTAAAAGTATTTGTTTGGTGAGCTGCCCAAGACTTGTCTTCTGAGGTGGTTATAGAAGCACAGTTATAAACACCTTTATATGAGAGGCATACAATCTGCTACCCACTAAGTACCGGTATTGAATCATGACTATCATCAACCACCACTCACACTTTCAATGCCCAGGGATTGTGGGACTCGTAGACCAAAAGATCTGGAAAGCAACATTGTTGTTCAATATTATTACTACCAGTAGAGCCTGGCAAATTACTTTTCTGGGACTACAGCCCCCAGATTCCTTCGGCATCCCAGCCACACAGATCTAAGGCAACGTGAAGAGAGACTAATAAGGGAGAGAGGGCATGGGGAGCAGAGCTTCAGGATAGAAAACTGCATTCTCACTGCAATTTCCTCAATGGATAAGCCAAGTTCTGCCATTCCTTGTCCCACGCTCAGACTTGTTCCTTCCAATATGCTTCTTCCTGTGCCTTGGAGAGTCTAACTTGCCCTTGACCTCTTCAAACAGCAGTGGGAAATCTTTGACCCAGCAGATCTGTGGGGCTACCAGTGATACCAGTGCCCATACTGTAGGCCAAAACACCCACAGGACCAAAGACTCTCCATTTTAAGCCACTATGAGTATCTGTTCCATTATAATTTTGTTTCCAAATTGTACCAAAAAGCACAGAACACTCCTCTGCTCTGTTCTTGGTACTCTATTATCAAGTTCTACCCTCTCACTTTATGCTTCGTCCACATCGTCCTCTCCAAGAAGCCTCTTGGCAAACAAATTCTATTATTTGAGTGGAGCCAATGTATGTGGCTGCCTCTCACAGATTTCTTGAAAATCAGCTAGAAAATATCAGATTATTTTCAGCATAGCCTCTTCCATTTCTATAACGAGAACAAAACAGTCTCTGTTGCAGACTAGTGAAATCATGTACTTTGAGTTGAAAGTACAAAACATAGACTACAACTTCCATCAGCAGTAACCAGCATACTCCATAGTAAGAAATGCTAGGAGTAGTATCTGGAGGGCTGCATCTTCCCCCACATCTCTGGTATAAATGAATAAAGAAGTGAAGGTCTACAACCAAAACTAAGCTTTGGTCCACCCCAAATCATACAGCCAAACCTTAGGAAAAGTGGTCACTGCCTCACATTTATCCCAGTCGGAGTGCAGAATAAAAAGCTGAATGTAGCAACTCCTTGCCAGCAATACCTCACTATACTACAAGATAAAACTGTGGCCATTTCTGCACTAGCCTGTTACAGTGCTATTATTCCACTTTCAACATCCTATGGAATCCTGGGGTTTGCAGTTTAGGGAGGGGCCTTTAGCAAACCCCAGGATTCCATAGGACGTTGAAAGTGGAATAATAGCACTATAACAGGTTAGTGCAGAAATGGCCTAGGATACGCAGCCCACAAGAAACTTTGGTTCATCCTATAGCTCTGGCATACCACTGTATTTAGCACAATGCTGTTTAGACACTTGACCGTGTCAAGTACAGTATAGACCCATAAAAGTCAAAGTTGGTATAAATGGATATGGAACTGCGGCTATGCACCCCAAACCACAAATCCAAACTTTAGAAGAGTGAGCGGCCTGCCCGTGCACCTGGCCCTACCCTTCAGTTACAAGACACTTTGCTTGTAGGACAGTGTCTTTTATGTTCAACATTTTCTAGTGAGCTACATTCATCTATTTTTATTCAATGTATGTATTAAAGAAGTGTTATTGGATGTTATAGTGGAAACATATGTATGGATTGGGTAGTGTTTTTGTGGGAGGAGTTTGGTTTGGTCTATGTTATGCTCAATTTAAAATTTCTCATTAAATGTATTGGGACCTTAGAATCATCACAGGAAAATGTTATCTCATTCTAGAGAATGTTCACTATAAAAATAAAAAATAAATTGAAACTCATTTTACTTCAGAGCTGGAGTAGATGGAATAGTGGACTGCAGCTTTCTATAAACATAAGATTGCAGAAAATGTTTTAGGTATTGTCGCTGCATGCCCATGTCAGATTTGATGCTTTAAAAAAAAACCTTTAAAAGTGCATGAATTTAAAAAAATTCTGGTTTCGAAGGTCCATTTTATGCTTTGCAACTGGGAAATCCTCACTCTGTAATCAAAATGTATTAAGTCGGTTAAGTAAGTCATAGAATTAGGGAATTAAGATGGACGAACTTTAATTCCCCCTTCCAATTTCCTTCAATACCTAGACCCAAATCATCTTTGACACCCAACTTCCTCTTCAAAATCACTAGGGAAGGAGGGCCTACTACTCGATCAGGCAATTTGTTTTAATGCCATGCAGGATATAAAATCAAGAAGGTTTCTTTCTGTGATACTCAACCAGATATTGGGCTTGGTGTTGGGGGGAATAGCTTTTTGGATTACAATTCCTAGAATCCTCCAGCCAGCATAGCCTGTGACTATGTTAGCTGAAAGTTTTTGAGAGCTGTAGTCCAAAAGCACTAGCCTCCCTAACCTCTGAATTCAACATATATTTGGAGGGAAGAAATTTGAACCCATTGCTTTTTTCCTACATCTAGTGATTCTTCCAAACAGAAATTCACCCTCTGCTTTACATCAACCATCAATTTGGATATCTGAAATCTTGAGTCTTTTTGTGCCAAACAGAGGTTTCATTTGTATGTCATGTGTTTAAACCAATGATCATCCTCTCTGAACCCCTTTCAAAGCTCAGCTAAGTACTCCTGCTGAAGACAAACTGCAGTCAACTTGCAAGGCAATACTTTTGCCTCTAGTGTGTTGCCTATCACGCTTTGGTTACTACTGTCCTAAAGAGAAATGGCATTTTGGTAGCAGAAGGCCCAATTGTAAGCTATGCTGAGTTGTGTTCACTCTGGAAATATCATGCATATGTAACAGCTTGTTACACTGTCAGGAAATTTTTTCAAAAGAAGTAGGGATTGTACAGGGCCACAGAGGGAAAGACATGCAGCAGATGTGCTGAGGTCTGGAAATAAAAACCAAAGTTGAAATCCTGAGCAAAGCTCCATGTGAGCCAACTCATGATAACTCAGTACTTTTTTCAGAACAACTTCATAGCAGCCTATAATCCTGTACAGAGAAATCTGGAAGTAGGTCTTCCCACCTCCTCCTCAAAAAAAAGATAAGCTGGGAGTTAACAGTTGTTTCTCCACTTTCATGAGGGTTCAGGGCACAGAACCCCTGTGAAAGTGTAAAAAACACAAATAACCTCCCGACTCCCACTCCCTTCTGGGACTAACCCCCTTCCCATTCCAATACAAAAGGATGGGAATGGGGGGTGGGGGAAGGCTCATACTAGCCTTCCTTTCCCCCTCTGGTACTCCCCCTGCCATTTCTATGCATTTTACCTGACGCTGAGAACTCACACAAGCCTCCCCCCCAAATTTCTTTCTGTTCTGCCTCAGCACAAGTTCTCTGCACCAAGGCAAAATACCTAGGAATGGCAGGGGGAGCTCCAGAGAAAGGAAAGGAGGGCTCATCTGAGCTTTCCCCCACTCCCTTTCCCCTCCTTTTTCCATAGACAGGGGAAGGAGGGAGGTCCAGAGGGCGGGAAGGAAGAATCGCACAACCTTTCTGCCACCTCTCTTTCCCTTCCATCTTGCTTCAGCAAAAGTTCTTTGCACTGGGGTAAAATGCATGGGAATCTGAGGAGGAGAGTGGGAGGAGACACACGCACTCATGAATAATCAAATTCCTAAATGTTAAATTTGTGAATGTGGAGAAAGAACTGTACTTCCAAGTAACAAGATGCAGGATTAGGCTGTGTAGAGAAGAGAAATTAAAGGAAAAGTACGACAGGGAGCAGGAGAGGAACAACTTGAAATTTAATACTAAAGGTTGGTAAATCTTACCTTTCATGAACTTCTGCAAGTCATAGGGGAGGGGAACCACCATGCAAGTGTCAAACTTTGATTCCATCTGGCTTCTGAAGACCGGAAGACCCACCCACCCACCCAATCCTCTTCCTTCTATTCAGAGGCTGTAAGTTACCATAGAATTATATCTACATTACAGTGACTGGGAAGAGCCTCCCTTAAAAAGATGCCTGCATCTTTTGGGGAGGGCTCTCTCTTCCTTTAGAGCCAAGTTTTTAGATAAAAAGGTGGGGAAACAGTCCTATGGCCCTCCAGTTGTTGAATTCCAGTTCTTTTCAGTTTCCAGCCAACATGCTGGTTTGAGGAGTGGAGAGTCCAACATGATCTAGAAGGCTGTAGTTTCCCATCCCTGCCCTAGGATACTGAGACAGGAAATGGTCAAGATGGCAGATTGTACAGGCTTTGCTGCTTTCTGCTTTGCTGAAAAAAAAACTGCATGATACCCAGAGATTTCAATATTTACCTTTATTTCAGTGAAGTTGGTTGCAGCCAGCGACTGCTGAAGTTCTGGGACTAATCCCAGAGATACACAGCAGGGATGCAAAACATGCAAGCTCCAGCTGTTGTTGAACTACAACTCCTGGCAACTCTAGCCTACAGTATAGCTGATGATGAGGAACACTGGAAGCTGCAGCACAACAACACCTGGATGTCTACATGATTCTTACCCCTTTGACATAGAGCAAAAAATAAATGTGGTCCTGGAAAAGCCATTTTCTGGGTAACACCCCCTTTCTCTGTGACTGTCCCCCTCACCCTTTTGGTTATACCTAGCTATTTCACTGAAGGAAGCAGAATGACCAGTGGCAGCAAGGCTACATAGGCAGAACTAATACAGAGATAGATGGGAGTCTTCCTGCTCAAAGCTGCAGCTTATACAAGTGCAGATTTGCAGCAGCTCAGACAGAGGTTTCACTCACCTTCTAGAAGTTTGCGCAGCTGTTTCTCCTTCTTGGCAATCTCATTCAGGAAGAGCTTGGAATTGAGGTGGCCAATCTTGGGAGGGGGCAGGCTGCCTCCTGTGCAGTTCTGGGTCCTTAAAAATGGAACATTACAATGTGTTACAGAATGAAACACTGACATATACATCTTCAGAGGGATGTCAGCTACCATTCCCTCTTGTTTCCAATTTAGGCCACGGCTCTTTTTCTAAAGCTCTGTCACGTGGGCCTTGAGTACCAGAAGGTAAATTTTTCCACATTTGTAAGAAAAGTTCTTTTCCTTCCCTAGCTTTGTGAGGAGGCAATTCTGCCTCTCTAATGCCATTCAAGAGAAACCCATGTTCTCAGGTTTTATTTAATTCACTGCTCTCCTTACAGCAATTACTTGTCAGTAACCAACCTCAGAGCTGTTCACTAACACCAACAGAAAGCTAGGATTTGTTTTAGCAATGGAGGTTTACTCAGCTCTGAGTGAGGGAGATGCAAGGCAGAGCCCAGGACAACCCAATCTGCAGCAATAGTTCTTTGCTTTCCCACAGAGCCAAGAAACATACCAAAGGACTGGAGAAAGAGTCCACTGGTGTTCAAGCGGAGAAAATCTTAAGAACTGGGATTTGGTCAACAAATCTTTTCTAAAAGGTTTCCCAGTCTTTGCTTGATTCTTGTAAGACCCTGTTTTACAGGTTATCATTGCTCGTTAAGATGTTGTGATGATCACAAAATCACAGAGCTGGGAGAGACCACAAGGGCCATCGAGTCCAACCCCTTGACAAGCAAGATTTTTAACCAGATTTTGTGCATACTTAACTTCCCACTATCAGTTCTCATCTGAACTCCATATGAGTCGTAAAAACTCCTAGTATCCCCCCTCAAGATATTATAATCCAATTTGTTCTCAATCTTCCTTCTGAAAAGCGAAACAGACTGTGCATCTTAATACTTTCTCTGAAAGCCAGGATTCTTTTTCCATTGTTTTCCCCCTGTTCAGCTCATTCTTATTACTGTGCTGAGATGCGGCCAGTTTTTACAATATTTTTCTTTAAATGAAGTTACCAGAATTTAATGGTAGCAAAATCATTCCTCTCTCATCCCTGTGGCCATTTCTGCACTATACTGTTATAGTGCTATTATTCCACTTTCAACATCCTGTGGAATTCTGAGGTTTGTAGTTTACTGAGGTCAAAGAGCTCTCTGGCTGATAATTCTAAATGCCCCTCCATAAACTGCAAGCTCCAGGATTCCATAGGATGTTGAAAGTGGAATAATAGCACTATAGCTGTGTAGTGTGGAAATGGCCTGTATCTGGCCAGGGTGGCACCCTATATACTTTGTGGTCAAAGCTGCTCAACATCAAGTTCCATTACACTGCAAGGTAAGCCACGGGTGGAACAGTAACTTAGGACATCTACAAAACAAACATCCCTTGAAAGCTTTAGGTCCATCCCTAGGAGACAATCAAGATTTCCTGCATGAGGTGCAGCCTCTTTCACCAAAATTCAAAAGGCCAAGAAATGGATTTCTTACCTATCCATCAAAATTTTCACTGACTTGGTATTCTAGGAAGAAAAAGAGAAAATGGAATCAGAAGCTGTCAGTCATGCAGATCTTGTGGCACAGCAGCTTCTGGTCACAGTTCCATAAGATTTCTCAGTTGTTCCCACTGATTCCATAGGAACACTCTCATCACAACCACACATAGTACTTCACAGATACAGCTACTGTAATTGTGAGAGACCACAGCTCAAAGCATGGCACATGTTTCGCGCCTAAAAGGTACTTGTATCAACCTCTGCATCTCCAAGCAAGTTACAAGATTAAGATGAGATCTAGAACCAATCAGTGTTGACAGTATCTGACATCACTTGGTGTTAAGCAACCCCATATAGTAGATTAGGATGACAATACTGAACTGCTTGACAGGATCGTTGTCATAATTAATAAGAATGCACAAAAAGCGTTTTAAGAAGTGCCATGTAAGTGCTACGTTGTTGCTTTTATAACATTGAAAGTTTATCACTTTATGGTTCTACTGACCCTTCCGCCGCTGTTGGACTGTCTGCCACCAGCTCTTCAAGCTTGGCCTTAGCAGCACACAACTTCTTAGCAATGGACAAAAGGAATATTGCTGCTTTACCAACATCTCAGTTCTTTCCAAGTCTCCTGAGTCATAAAGTTGAACTTAGGAGGTCCAGATTATTTCATCCATCTTATTGGTATTTCTAAGGTCTTCTCTGAAGCAATCCAGTATACCAGGAAGAAACAACTCAGTAAATGTTTGTTTAATTGGGAACTTTATCCCAGGCTCCAGCCCAACAACAACTTATTGGCTGCACCATAGTGATTCCAGACTTTATTCCAACACTTCAGCTACAGTCCACAACACACAGCCCAGGAACTCTGAAGCACATGTTTCCATAGGCTATTGTTCTAAGACCCCTGAGTTTCCTTAACTGTCATGTCTGCCCTGCATTCTTATCAGACCAATCATCCACATCCTCATAAATCCAAAAATAATTCTAGACTACTATCTTGTGCTCTAGAGAGCCAGCATGGTGTAGTGGTTTGAGCACTGGACTATGACCTTGGAGACCAGGATTCAATTTCCCTCTTGGCCATGGAAACCCACTGGGTGACCTTGGATGTGTCACACACTCTCAGCCCCAGAAAACCCCATGATAGGCTTGTCTTAGGGTCGCCATAAGTCAGAAAAGACTTAAAAGCATCCAACAACATCTTGTACCCTAGTATCTGAAAGCTTTCCTTTGCAACTGGACCCTATCTCTTCTCTAGTAGCCTGCTAGGGACACTTGTTGAAGCACAATGATGCCAACAGTGGATCAGCTCCAACAAAGGGAATATAGCAAAGTGTAAATACCCCGTCAATCAGCTGCTGAGATTTACTTGGAAAGCCTCTTTTTGACAGACAATACTGTTCTAGAGGTCAAGGGTATCTCATGTTTCTCAAATGAGGAGTGGGCCATCTGGTCTATATTAGAAGGAAGATTAGCCCCCAAAGGGTGATGGTGGTGAGCAAAACTGAGTACAAAGGCTGAAATGACCCTTTTATTCATTAGTCTGCTTTACAAAATGAGAAGATTCAGAATGAGAAACTAGAAGGGGAAACCTGTTCCAAGTCATGGTTATACACCACCAGCTGCAAGGGAAATCCCCAACCAAGGCAAGCTATCAAAACCAGCATCTGAATTGAGAGTCCCATCTCCTGGAATTAAACAGGGGTTTTCCCTGGGCTGGAGCAATTCATATGTAATTAGAAGACTGAAGATTCTTATGTCAGCTAGTAATCTTTGCTGACTGCTATCTTAGCTTTGAAGAGGGGGTAGCAGAAGCCCCTAGACTCATCTGCCCATAGTTGTTTAGAAGGAACTTAACTGCCACATTTGGGATTTTAACATCCCAGTTCTTTCCTCTAAAGAGCTGGCGGGGCAGCATACATATTTTTCCCATTTACCTGAACAATCCCTATGGGATGTGGGTTAAAGATAGTGACTGGCCCAGTGTCACCTTTTAAGCTTTTAAGGGCCAAGAGAAGGGATGTGAAACCATGTCTTCCTGCTGTATGTATCCAGCATTCTCTGCTGCACTGCTCTGGCTGTCAACAACATATACAGAAACAGAAACTCCACCCTTTGCTAATCAAGTCTTCCACACATTTTGTGATTAAAAGGAGCAATTTAAAAGGTCCATCTGACACATAACTGACACAATGAATGCACATTTTTGCTTTTGGGTATCCAACATACAAGAAGAAGAAGAAGAAGAAGAGGAAGAAGAAAGAGGAGGAGCAGGACAAACATCCCTGAGAAACATTATTACTCCACAAGAGCCCCAAATAAAAGGCCAAACAACCCTTAGTTGAGCGTTTCCCCCTGGAGTAGGGCTTGATCATGGTTATCACTCTGACAAGTAGCAAGGAAAGCCACTTATATGGAGCTCACTACAGTTCGCAGTGTGGTAAAATGCAAGGTAAACTGGTTATCTATATGGGCTTACACTAGATGCAAAATGCAATTTGAACAGCACTGAATTTTAGGCAGGTAAGTAGCTTAATCTAGGAACTGAACTGGTCTCCCAGGTTACTGTTATACTGTTCATCAATCCCTGAAGGGTAGAGACAGAAGAAGCCAATCTTGTTTTGGTCCACTTTGCTTTGGCCCCATCACTCTTTTGGCAGACAAAGAGAAACTGAAGAGCAGCAGCATGGTGGGGTAGGGCGTGCATGGTACATGAGTAGGGTGGGGGTACCCCCAGGATGCTCAGCTGTGGAACTTTCCAAGTTGGATCTCTGCTCAGGCACTAAAACCCATATGTGTGAGGCACAGAGACAATGGAGAAGAAGCAGCCAATCTTGTTTTGGTCCATCTTGCTTTGCCCCACCACCTTTCTTACTATGTCCCAGAATCCCTTCTCGTATTTCTAAACCTTTGTGGCAACTCATTTAAAAGTGCAAAAAAGGCAACCACATTTCTATAATGAGGAAAGAAAACAGGTAAGCACTGATCATCCTTTGGCTTTTTCCACATCTCCTCTCTTTGTGATAATTCCTTTTGTTGCTAGAAAGGTCTCAAAATAGCTGAAAGGGAGAGGCCAGAGCCAAAGGAGTAACAGATAAGCTACAACAACCACAGCACGAAACACTAAAGTATTTCAGAGAGAGAGAAAGTTGGCTTCTGTCCAGTAAAAATAGATGGGGATGCCACAGGGTAATTTGGCACACCTGGAGGGGCAGCAGATGATAGCTATGTGAGCTTGGAAAAAGGAAACTAAAGAAATGGGAAGAGAAGGAACTCCTAGGAAGAGTTACCTGTATCACAACTGGGCAGAAGGTAGACTGAAGTTACTAGAAGTTACTACAACAGTTACTAAGATGAAGTTGTCACCATAAGATCTAAAGAATCCATAAGATCTTTTCCTCATCCCCTGCCAAATAAAGTACTCCACTGGACCCTCCCCTTCCCCCAAGCAACCCCCACATCACCTTCATGAAGTTGATGTCTTCGGTCTTGTCATACATGACCTGAACAGAGCTGAGAAGCTTCTTGGCCTCCTGCATACGCTCACTGAGGTGGAGCACCTGGGCAGCATTCTCATTGCAGAACTTTGCTTGGGCCTTGTCTAGGATCTCCATAGTCTTACGCAGGTCCTCATCAAGGATCTGGTGCATCTTCTCATACTGCAGACGCACCTCATCCTTCAGCTGGTTCACCTTCTCCTAGTGGCATGGAAGGGAGAGGAAAAATACCTACAGTCAGACTCCCTATAAACCTATTTACTACTTTGAAGGACTGAAATGGCTGCTCCTAGACACTTTTCATTTGCTCCACTCTTTCACATTTTTAAGAAACTATACTTGCTTTGCTTTGACAGACTACTGAAGAGTTGCAAAAATTGTTCAAAAAATTAACAGGACAAAGTGTTCAGCGCTTAGAGCCACAGGTCAAGAACTGACATCCTTGTTCCAATTTGGTTTTAGTTTGATGGAAACCAGTAAATCATATTGGACACTCAGATGTATACCCAGAACAGGGTATAGTTATTTAGAGGAAGCTGACAGCCATGAGCTTTGTTTTCATCCAAGATCATGGAAAAAAAGATACTAGCTGCCAGAATACTGGGGACCATATTTTTGGGATCAGCCCCTGCAGAAATTCCTGACCTAAATCTTATTGGTAGTCCCAACAAGAGTAGACCCACTGAATCAATGTGATTTATGTAAATATTGATTTACCATTCAATATTTAATTCAATGGGTTTGCTTTAGTTGGCATTAACCAATAGGATTTATGTCCCTGTGTTCTAAACAGCTTGCTTAGGGACTGTAGTGTGCGGATGGTGAATATGTGGCCCTCCAGACTGCAACTCCCATCATCCTTCACCATTGGTTTTCTGGGTCAGGGAGATGGGAGTAGCAGTCTAACAACACTGGAGGGATGACACATTTTACATCCCTCTTGTAGCAGACAGGAATCCTACTAGCTCATTTTTGTCAAACTTCTGTAGGTCCTCTATGGGGAGTATAATTATTGCTACAAAGGCAAATTCCCCTGTCGAGGCAGCCATTTCACAGCAGGTGAACTTGGTGTGTAAATGGAGCCTTGAAGCCCTTCTTTAGTTTTAGCAGTGGAGGAAGGATAGAATCAGAGTTACTTCAACCAGGCGCTTATCAGATTCCAGCTTGTACAGCTGCTCCTCAATGTCTTGCTCACGCTCTTCCAGGCGGTCCTGCTGCTTCACCAGCATCTTCTGCAATAGAACGGACAAGAAGAAAAAAGGCTGTTAAAGCTTTTTTTAAAGACAACAACAGCACAGGTATCAGGCTGAACAACTGTGACAGTAACAATGACACTGGAAGTGTCGACACACTTGTGCTGACACTTATGTTTCTGTAGGGAAGTAGCCAGAAAAAAAGCTGTATTTGCAAACTTGTCTCTGCAATTTTACAGAGAATCGGGGGCGGGGGTGGAAAATCCCCCAAAACTGTTCAAACTCAGAATGGGTTCATCATACTAAGAGCAGACTAAATGTATAAACAACCTTTTTTCTCTCTAATCCCAGCATACCATCGTTATAATCAGAGTCTGAAAAAGCAGTTACTCTGGCTGAAGGACTGTGGGAATTTTAGTGTAAAAAAGTAACTTTTCCAAGCTTTAGTTGCAAAGCTTATGTCACCAGCAACAGCAGACACTTGGACCTCAAACATTCTGATTTTAGTGTAAGAGCAGGAAAAAAATCCCTCCTTTTTCTCTCGTGCTTCTACCTAACACCAGCTGCCTTGTTGACACTCATGTTTTACTATGCTGTTTACAAAGACAGAATCATTTTTTCTGGTTATTTCCTACTGTGAGTTTTCAAAATCTAAATACAGTAGTTCTCCCTCATCCTCAGGGGATACATTCCAAGACCCCCACCCCGATGCCAAAAACCACAGATAGTACTGAACCCTGCAGTATAGGGAGGCTAAAAGGCTATGTTCAGTGATGCTAGATCTGTTTTCTGTGGTGGTGTTGGCAGAGAGGTGGTTAAAGTGGGGGACAGGCAAACAAGCAGGCAGGCAAAGTGCAGGTGGTAGGACCCAAAAGAGGCCTTGTGGGGGCTGCTGTCCAGACTCTTGGGGAGAGATTGGAGCAAAGGGTAGGAGGGAGGAAGATACGTCTATGAGGGAAGAAGACAGAGGTTACTGGTTATGGGAACTCCAGAGGAGCTCTGGATTTTGCAGTGGCAACTCTCACTGGTCCTCTGTGGTGCTTCAGAACATTCTCCCCTGCTCCCAGTAGATGCTACAAGATTCCTGATTGACCACGGGTAACCAAAACCAGAGAAAGCAAAGATGTGCTTAAGGTGGAACTATTATATGAAGATACAGGAAGGCCTCCCTTTTGACCCCTGTTATCTGATGACTCACTTCCAAATTAAGAACAAGTTCCATTAATTCAACAAGGGTTCTGCTCTTTCATCAATTCTTCCTGCCTGCAGAGACTCACCTGGAACTGCTCAAACATGTGTGCTGCTTGCAAAGTAAGCTGAGATAGGGGAAAAGATGCTAAACTGGCTGAGAGATTTGGCAAGCAGTGCGTGCACATTTGGTCCCAAGTGAGCCTCCCTAAGTCCCTTATGCTCCCTAAGTCCCTTATGCTCCCTAAAGTACATGGGTTCCACTTTCCAACCAATTCTGTTTTCTGACAGTGCTCCAGTCCCTAACCTGTCAGGTAAGTGGGGGAAGCTTATACTGTGTCAGGTGTGGCTCTCAGAATTACTCAGCTCCTTTTCTTGATCTCTCAAAAAGATCTTTGTCCATACTTCTATCAGCAACTTATTTTTCTTATGATCAACAAATTGTTAGGGGAGAACAAAATCCCATCATCTCAGAAATTAATACTATTTTTAAAAAGGAGGACAAGTTATAATACATACAGAGCTAGAACTGTCAAACTCCCTTACCCAGCATGCCCAATAGATACTGTAGCACCCCCAAAGTAAAGTTACTTCTTCCAATCTCTCCACACTAAGGAGTCAAGTTTTATTCACTGAGGTTAATTTTGCTACATCAATCTGGTTAGCCTCTTGTACACATTTTTCTTCATCTTTATTAGAAATTTTTATTTCTATATATGTATTTAAAAATATTTAAATGTGACCCCCTATCCTACTGGTGTACAAGGCCTCTAACAGCAACAGTGGCAACCTTAACAATTTAAAACATCTTTCCTTCTAAAAACTCACTACAAATTAAAACACTGAAAAAGCAGCAGAAGATAAAACTTCAGAAATCAAAATATTTTTCAAAAGTCAAACACAAACAAACAAAAAACTAGAAGGTGAGTGTAAAACAGCACGTTAACAACAACATATTATACTACATCCTCAAAAAGGGTCTCCAACCAGTTTCCATAAGATCACTAAACATAAATTGGGAGACAGAAACTATAATATACCTGGAGGTAAAAACCCTACTGAATTCGATTGGACTTACAAGTAGACAACATGTACAGCTCTACTGTATTTTATTTTTCATTTAGTATTTTATACCACACCCTTCAGTGTTACTGCTGCCAGAGCAGCACACACTAGTATTAAAAGTAATCAAAACAAGCAATAAAAAACATGTCAAAACACCAGTGAAAACATTAAAATAATAGATTTTCACTACAGCAGCAGGTGAGTTCAAAATATAATGACCTGGTTGAAGGTTTGGGAAAACAGAAACTTCTTCACTTGATATGTAAAACATACTGTTCTATTGCCAATGTTTTAATGGCTACTGTTTTATCAAAATCTCTTGCTTGCAATCTGTGTTTTCAGCAAGTGAAATCAGGCTTGGGTCTGTAAAACTGGGCCAACCAGAAAAAACTTCACTGGTGCCTCGTTCAATCAACTTGGCAAATCCACACTTACATAAATTCAATTCAATTACGTCTGCTCCAATTGAGACTAACAAATGAATTTAGGCCTTGGTTTTTTTAAAAAATCTTATTGTTTTTAAAATAAGGTGTTCCTTCTGACATCCCTAAGAAGGTAGACATTGAGTAAAACTGAGGCATTTCATTTGGTTATCTCATCTATTAATAGAATTATATATAAAAAACCTCAAAAGAATTCAGTTATTTATAATATTTTAGGTAAAAATTAAAAAAACAAAACAGGAAACCCCACCAAAGATGGAAAACTGGAATGATAACAGTGGCAGATGGCAGAGGGGCAGTGAATCCACTTTTAATTTTAGTTCAGACTTTAAAACTGCTATCCAAGGAGCTGAAAGTAAACTTTGAAGTTCAGACTAAAACCTGGAATTGATTCAGTGGTTAACTGACACCACATCTTCTAGCTGCTGGTGAAGAATGAGTGGCAATCACACTATGGATAATGTAAAAGCCAAAGGCCAGTAGTACAAGCATATACCAGTTTAAAAAACCTGTGACAAGGAAGCTCCTTTCTACAAAGTCTTCTTACACTTTCCAGTCTCCCTTTTCCTCCTTGTCCATTGTGTAGCTTAAAAGTGTTTTTTAAAGCAGCATCAGCACTGGGACAATGATGAAGGAGGGCTGGCCAATCACAGACTTTCAGCGCTGCATAGCTGCTTGTTTGCAATAAACAATGCAATGTACAATTAAGCTGGAAATAATGGGATTCTGCTCTAGCTGAACCTACTGTAGCTGTATGTGCCTGCCTGCAAGATGCAAGGGAAACAGCAGCTGCTGCATTCATGAATAGAAGAGCAGAGAGAAAAGGAGAAAGTATGTAAGTCTGTCTCATCTGCTACCACCAGCATGTTCAAGGAAGATACTGCTATAAGTCTGGCCACCAAAATATCCTGCTTTTCTCCCATGTTAAGAGGGAGGCAGGATAAGAAAGAAAGAAAGAAAGAAAGAAAGAAAGAAAGAAAGAAAGAAAGGAAAAGGAAGGAAGGGAAAGGGAAAGGGAAAGGGAAAGGGAAAGGGAAAGGGAAACTGGTGAAAGAAAAATGGGCCCCTGGATGCATTTTAGAATGTGTTTCAAATGATCTCTGAAGGTTCTAAATGCTTTTTGCTTACTAGTGCAGAGCTTACCTGACCTTGTTCTTTCATTTTATATATGGATATTGTTAATTTTGAATAAAATTTTGAACTGCGCTTCTCTTCTGTGGGAACCTTTTCCTATTCTTTCCATGTTTGTTTTTGTTTTTTTTTGGTACCATGTGGTACCAAATATCCTTTTAAAGAGATTTACAGACCCAGGAATGCATCTACTTTGTTAACTGAGGTATACCTGTATATTCCCCAGTGTAAGGTTGCAAAACTCCCCAAGCTGAGTGCAGCCCACAAACTGTGCAAGTGACCTACGACATTTACCTTTTATTTTTGAAGCCACTGTTGTTACCACACACAGATGGTAAACTCACAGGCTGTGCAAGCTTGTTCTTGTGCAGCATTAACATAACCATCAGTTTTTACAGTATAGCTGGGTTTTTTTACCTGTCAACAGGTTGTTTATTTTATAACCTTAACTATAAAATGCATGCATATACGTCAGATAACACCAACCAGAACTAGGGACATTTTTCACATGATGCCACTGATAGGCATATCTTTCACAGGATGATTAAGCTCAGTCTTTGATTCTTATGTAAAATAGTTAAAGCTGATCAACTATCATATGGACGATTGTAGCATGCCTGTTTGTTAAACTTGGACCTGCCCTTCTTTCAAAGAGCTCAGGGCATCTTATCCTTGCAATCACTCTATAGAGCAGGTTATTCTGAATGAGAATGACATACCATGCCACCCAAGGAAATTCTTCTGAGAACAGGGATCTAGATCCAAGCCTCTCCAGTCTGACCTCAACCCTCTGTTCATGAAATCATGCTGGCAGACTCGTAATGATATTGCCCTCACTCATCCAGTTACTGGGTATCTCAACCAGCCAGCAAGAAGCATCAAAGTGAAGTGCAGTGAAATAAAACAAAATAAAAATTTTGTAACATATGCTGCTCTCCTTGGCATGGCTCAAACAAACAAGCTATTCTACACAAACAAATACCAGCTATAGGAAGAACTCTATCAAAATTTCCCACTTCTGGTCCTCTTCTTCCTCAACTGGCAGCTCCCTGGCCGGCTAAGACAGATCGCAGCTCAGTTTCTCAGCACCACAAACCCTCTCTCGATACCCACCCCCACCAAAGGAAGGAGATATGCAAGACACAGAGGAAGTATAGGGCCATCCTTTCCTCTCCTTTTCCTAACTTGGTTTGGAGCCTGGGTATTCATTCTCCCCACCTTGCCCCTACCACCTTCCCACAGCTACATATGCATTTTGATATTTGCAATTTTCCCACTTTTGCAGAGGTTGTTGCTGAGAACTAGGGAAGCATTTTGATTTTAAGGAAAATGCAACTATACTAGTAACTAATTACTTTTGGGGACTCTAACTGATCAGTTGTAAAAAATAAGTTACTAAGCTTTGTGTCCTCCACAAAGGAGAGAAAAGATCTTTAAAAACTTCCAGTGTGCTCTGCCTCCAAAGAAGCAGCTTATGTAACAGTTCCTGAGAGAAGGTCCATTCAGGCAGAGCCAGATCAGCTAAGCTGACAGAACTGCACATATAGCTTCAAACAACAGACCAAAAATCAATCCACAGAACAAGCAACATCTATAAATTGTGTTGCCTTTTGCCCCATATCCCCCACCCATACCTATCTACTCCTTCCATCCATCATAGTGTATTGGTCAACTTCAAATTGCAAACCCACAGGGTAGGAACAGTCTTTTTAAAAATTTATTGTGTAGCACCTAGTAGTTTTAAGGACTTGATAAATAAAATATGATGGCGGTGCTGAAATTTGTTTAATTTATTCAGGCCTCAGGATCTGATTTTTTTTAAAAAATGTTCAATTAAGGCTGTCACCCAATTTAAAAAGTCTTAGCCAATTATTCATAAGATCTTTAATTAATTAAATCTGCACAAAGTACATATAAGTGAAACCACTGATCCTTCTAAAGAAACAATGTAATTTCTTGAGGAGGGGACCACCACTTCAACCATCCTGAGTAATTCTTGTGAGACAGTCTTCTCTAACCAGGTACTTTCCAAGAAAGACCATGCAAGATTACAACTCCCCTCCTCTCCAGCCATCCTGCCATGTCATAAATGCTGTGTTGATTATTCTCATCATCCCAATCAGCGTGGCCACTGGCTGGGGATGACAGAAATAGTAATCTACTATAGCTCTGTGGAGACTAAGAATGGCTGTTGTAACTACTTGCTTTTAAAATAATGAGTCATTCTTAAACTAGGGGGCTGGGCGAAGTGTAGCCCCCTCTGGATGCTGGTGGCCTGTAATTTCCATCATCCCTGAACTGTATAGTCAATACAACTGCGAATTGCTGGGAACTGTTTTCCAAGAACATCTGGGCAGCCAGGCTTTTCTCAACAAAGAAGAGAAATAAGCTATGCTATCTGTTCAAACTAGTTTGGTAACTACAACAATCATCTGTTCTCTGAGCAAATATAGACATGGAGATAAAGGTGGGGTGGAAGGAAGCATTTTAAATCAACCAAATTATTTCCATTTCCTTTCTCTCTGTAGTAGCCAAGTTGTACTCTGTAGTTCCACTGCCATCAAACAAGAATATATTCCCTATTATCCTTAGTTCCTATAAAAGTTGGGAGAGGGAAAAATCTTAGATCATCTCAGCTTAACCAACCTCAAAGTGGTAACATGAACTGGTTCATCTCATCAACAATATGACCTGGAGTAGGAGCTGCCCTGCCAAATGCTGTTGCTACAGAATCAGTGTTGGGAACTTCCAGCCACTATGCTGAGGACACAGTGCTCACAGCAAACACAAACAGACTCTCCACTGGCATTTGCCCTTAATTCTGTGTATAATCCTTCTCAGGAAAAAAATCTGCCTAGTTTTAGCCCTTGAATTAAAGGAGGGGGGAAAGCACGGAATGCCAACCAGTTAGAAAAGGCAGGAGAATTGGTGGTGGGCAGAAAAGAAATGGCACCACAGAACAATTTTGAAGAGATTATTACTATTATAGAAAACTGCCTCAGGTTCATAATCATGTGATTTCTAGATCTAAGCATGAGGAAAAAAGGGGATTAACTGCCTGGCAGGGAAAGAGCCCCACCTTCTCTTAACCAGAAAGAAATAATTTGGAACCACCACCTTACATTCATTGTTTTTTCCTCAAGATCTCAGGCACCTCAAGCCTCATTAACACCTGCCCAAGTATGGGGGAGGAAATGGCTTGGAGGTGGCAGCAAGCAGGATGGTGGCCTCTGACTTTAGGCTCTTAGAAAAAGGTCATCTTTGCAGACTGGGCTTCTGGAAGGAAGGAAGAGATCCACTTCTGTGTATTCTGAGGTTTTTCATTTGTTTGCTTCTCTCCTCCCCTATCTGCCTCAAATAATATTTAACTGAAGTAGTGCTGCACTTAGGGATTCCTGGGACAATATTATTGCCAGTTTAGAAATAGAAGATGCATGCTGTCTAAGCAAAGTTGCTCAGTGCAAACAGAACTGATTCCAAGAGCTCAGCTAGTTAATTAAGATAAGCTCTACAAAAGCTGAGGTAGGAATCAGTTAAGACTAGTATCCCTGAATGGGTGAGTTGGGGCATGGAGAGTGGAATGGCCCAAGAGCCTCATACCTTTTACTTTTTGCATCCATTTGGAAATGTGAGCTGAATAAAACACAAACTGCTCAAAATCCCTGAGCTAGCTTTATTTGCCTTCCTGTCAGCACAGATCAAGAGGCGAGATTTCCGTCTCCCCGTTCAACTGTTCCTCATTATGAGGGATGTCCTGCATTTGGCAAAATCCTTGGTTTTCTCCCAGTTCTGAGAGACGGATGTGCTGGAGAAGAAATAGTGGCATTTGTAGTACTCATGAGAGAAGCTTTAAAATAGAAAATCAGAGAAGCTTTAAAACAGAAAGGCAAATGTGGGAGGCACCAACATTCAGCATTTGGAAGCCTATTCCAGGCAACCTACCAGCCATTACTGTTCGGATATTTCCTCTCTTAACGCTGGAGTAATAAAGCAGCTTTCCCTAACTGGATGCTTGCAGCTGCACTGGATTATTATTCCCATTATCCCCAGCCAGCATAATCCTCAATCACTGGCCACACTGACTGAAGATTTGCAGAACTGTAGCCTGATACACCTAAAGGCACTGTACTTGCTATACATGCCACTGGTCACAAGAAGGTGCTTTCCTATTTACCAGAGAACAACAGAATTCCTACAAGTTTGGAGAATAATATTTCATCCATGTTTGGTGGAGGGGTACACTTTGCTGTAAGGATAACAGTTATGTGGCTGTTTGTCCACTCCCTTCTATAGCCTTCCCAGATAAACACACATGCATAAGAGAGGGGGAATGAAATGTCTTGGATCCTAATTTTCATTCCAAGTACAAAAGAGTGGTTTCCATCTCCCCTTTCTTTCTGTTGCCCCTCTGAGCACCTGCTCCTAGGGGGTTGGGAGCCCCTTAAGAACGGTGTATAACTTGATGCTTTGCATACAGTGGGAAGTTGACAGAAATCTCCCCCAACCCTTAAATGAACGAATGAGCAGCAAAACAGCATCTCCATTTTTTAAAAAGCCTCGCTAATATATCACGGGAGAGGAGTGGGTAGCCTTGCTACTCTTTCTATTTTAATAAGCATTCCTGGAAGAGTATTTCAGAGCAGGCTTTTTAATACAGCCTGAAAGCATACAGATTTCTATTTCTATTTTTGTTTCAAAGTACAAAAGTGGGGGGGGAGTTCACAGTAGAGGGTAGAGCAGGAAGGTGAAAAAGGAGAATTTGTGTTGAGGATTGCTAATAACATCACTGGGAATATTTAATAGGTACCAATGACATTTGCACACAGCAAGCATAACAACAGTGACAATGTATGTGCTATTTGGGGAGAGGGAAGGGAATCTCACATTCTGCTAGGTACAAAATACTGTGTTTTGACCACCTGGGAAAATAGAGTCTTACAGCAAATGAAGCACAGCATTCATAGAAGGCATGTCAACTACGTATATCTATTTTGTAGCAAAACTCTAAGGCTTCTGTTTCATTGCTTTACAATAGGTAGGAATGTGTATCTCACACCATATTAAACTATAAATGGCGGGAGAGAGAAATCATGTATATAACATTGTCATGATCACACACAATCCTTGCACACACCAAGGCCCATTTTTTCTTTTTTTAAAACCTTAAATAGACTATACTTCCCTATAAAAGAGATAATGATATCAACATTATTTATTTTGCAAAGTACTTCTATTCTCTCTCTGTGCATTGAATATAGTTTTAGCTAACTGTTCTCAATAGTCTAATCCAGTGGTTCTTAACCATTTTTTTTTACTGGGGACTCCCTGCAAATATAATTTGTTGCTGGGGACTCCAAGACTTAAATCAAGATTTAAATATTCAAAATAAATTTTCAAATACTTACTTATTAATTAATTAAAGGCTGCTGGAGACTAGGATTCAAATCCCTGCTCAGACACTAGGTGACCCTGGCCAAGTCACATTCCCTCAGCCTCAGAGGAAGGCAAACACAAGCTCCCTCTGAACAAATCTCGGCAAAAAAACAAAACAATTCAAAGCCTGTAATAGGTTCACTTTGAGGTTGCCATAAGTCAGAAGAGACTTGAAGGCACACAGTAACAAAGTGCTGCTGACCTTTGAAAAATGACTTATAATGACCCTAAGGCAAACCTATCACGAGGGTTTTCATGGCAAGATTTGTTGCTTTTGCCTTTCCCTGAGGCTGAGAGAACATGACTCACCTAAGGTCATTCAATGGGTTTACATGGCTGAGTAGGGGTTCAAATCCTGTAATGAAACAGCATAGCACATCTCTATAATCAAATGCCTTAAGAAAACTAAAGTCTGGCATTCTTTCTGGAAAGAAATGAGAGAGAAGTGACCTAGACTGTATATAAGGAGAGTAATTCCAGAGCCTAGGGCAACAAAGGAGATATGTCCTGTGTTGTCTGGTATCCACATGGCAATATTTTAGCATCAAATGCTCTGCAATTATTTATCCAGTTCATTCTACCAACACCCTGTGAACTGGACCATCAGAGTCTTTAGAGTCTCCTAAGAAGGCAGCCAAATTCTTCACTGAAACAGGCTCATATTTTCCAAAATCTGCCAGGAAGACTTTGTCCTACAGAGTCAACTAAGCACAAATGCAGATAATTAGCTTCTCTTTGTAATTCCAAAATCTTGAATTTTGGATACTGAGAGTACCCTCTATAAAGTCTTTTTCCCAGAGCTGATGACTGGGCTGCAGAGGAACATAATGAAACCTGTTTCACCTTTTAATCTCCACAGCACACACATATACCATAGGCCACTTGTACTCTCATCTATCTGCCAATGTGGAAGCTGCTTTAAAAAAGCAAAACAAAACAAAGATATGTACATCCTGGTGGGTGGAAATGGTGGGCTTCTTTCATTTTCAACACAGAGATTTCCTCTTTAAAAAAATCAAATATGATTTATTGCGAGATGGAAACAATGGCCTCTTAAAAGTTAAAAAGGAAACCAATGAACATAGGCAAGCAAGTGAAAGACAACATGGAAAATCAATTCTCCAAGGTCGCCCTCACAAGCTATAGCCTATAGGACAGTGCTCTCTTAGTATGTGTAGTGCCCTTTCACATATGAATGTTTAACCAATGTACTCTGCATTCCTACCCTTTGAACTTCTCACTCTTACAGACATTCAAAAATATAAAGCAAAACAGAAATGCTTAATACACTGCCAAGTAGACAATAACAGCAACGATAATTCATAATGAATTAATATTATTTACACCACAAAAGTGTAATAATTTCCCATCTTCTCTTCCAGCAGGCAAGTGGTTTAGCATTGAGAAACCCATTGGAAAAATGAGCCAGGGGGCCTTGAATAATTTGCTTATTGCCAAATGTAACTTAATTTGCATATCATTTTAATTAACAGAGTGTATGGCAAGCCATGGCTGGTGGACATGTTACCCATATGCTCTGCTGCCTTATTTTGGAATTGTTAACTCCCAAATAGGAGCCAGGTTAAGATTAAAAATAATGGGAAAGGAAACTTCTTTTTATTTGTCTGCTGGTTGCTGAGCCAAATAATAAGATTTAGGAGAAAGGACCACGTAAACATTAAATGTTTCAATAGATTAAGAAATAGCTGCTTGCCCAAGGCTAAGGCTAAGACTTCAGCCAGAGCCTTCTTTCTCCTATTCTTAACACAGTGTAAGATCATCAACAACAAAATTTATCTCACCAAACTGAGAACTAGAAACTTTAGAAACAAAACAAACAATTCTAGTCATAGTAACAAGAGCACTCTGGGTTAAGTCTGTACAAAAGCATTTTTGGGGCCTCATACAGAGCACATAGTGTGTGTTGTACCTCCAGGCTCTACACAAGACAAGCATGCTAAATGCAACAGAAGGATGACATTATGCGCCCTTCAGCATCAGTCCCTTTGCTGCACTGAGTGAAATCTCTCTTCTTAAGTTACCATAGCTGGTTCCCCTAGCAACCAGAGATACAATAGTGAACAGGAAGAACACAGACGCAATTCCAGTGTTGGAACACAATAGCCCTCTGAATGAAGGGAAGTAGCATTCTACTTCCTCAGAGTAGCTTTAGCTATTGGAGATCCCAGTCTAAAACTTGACATGGACTTTAGGGACAATAGTGATTTAAGAGAAATAAATGTCACTGCCTACAACATGACAACATTATTCACCACAGAAGTTAATTCAAGCAACACACACACACACACACACATGAAATAACTAATCAAAAATTCATTCAGAGCCAAGAATTTGATATATGGTTTTCATCTCAGGAAAAAATAATCAGTTTTTTTTTGTTATGATGATCAAATGAAAATCAATAGAAACCTGTATCTAGTTTCTCTTTTAAGAGAATCACCTATATTGTAGCATTTGCATGACTGTTTAACAGTACAAGGCGCTACTTTTAAAAGTTTGCTTCCAACCATGTATTTCGTATGGAATCTGCCAGCAGTAGAAATCTAGGGTCTTGTTCCCACTGCAACAAACAATGAGGGTCTCACCTACTTTCTACATAGAAAGTTAGGATGCCACCAGATTAAAGAAGCAAGATCCCTTCCACTCTAAAACAAAATTAATCATCAGACCTGTCTGGTATAAAGCATGGCATTTTGTGCTGCTGAGGCTGCCAAGGCTAACAAATGCACTTGAACATTAAAGAGAAGCACTGAGGACAATCTTCCTAGGCACAAACCTGCAGTAGTGTTTGCTGAAAAGAAAGCCAAACTATATTCTACAAAGAACCATTTGCTGGCATAATAACCAATGCCGTAAAAACAGATTTGGTGACCTAGAAATTTAAGAGAGTCAGTCTCCTCCTTCTCTTAAAAAATTCAGTTTGTTACATTTTTATCCCACCCTTCCTCTCAGGAACACAGAGTTTCAACCCAGTCCATTTTATCCAACAAACTCTGTGATGTAGTTTAGGCTGAGATGTGGTGACTGGCCCAAGGTCAGTGAATTTCATGGCTGAGCCACGGCTGCATCTGAAACTGGGCCTTGTGGTCCAACATCCTAACCACTAAACCTTGGCTATCTTTTCTTTGTCTTTCTAGTTACAGACATGGGTTTCAAAAGTACGAGTAATTTGAAAAGAAATAAAAGGTTCAAGTTCTGTATTCTTTTCTAAGGCACCAAGTGTATATAGCAAAATGTATTTAAAAATAATTGCCACATCTGAATGTACTAAATTTAACCCAAGGATATAATGGAATACGACAGTTTCATATCTGCTGTGCTCATGAATATGACATGCAAACTAAGTTAATTACATACAGCTAAGATCTGTTTGCATTTTACTAACTTATATACTACGGCAAGGATCCAGAGCTTCAAAAAGATGTTCATTACTACAATGAACTGCAGATCAAGAATCTCTGCAGGAGCTCCACCAAGGCCTTCTCTGCAAAAGAGCTCATGAAACAGAGGCAAGTCCGTACACAAAACTTTGGCCAAGTAACACTGGTTAGTCATTGTTGGAACAAACCAGAGAACTTCCTTTTTCTAGTTGTACCACAAAGCCAACCTAAAAGAGACAACACCACTGAGGAGTAATGGAGTCAAGTGTGCTGGCTAGATAATTTTATGGACCATAACTTTCAAGTCATGCATGGTAAGATCAAGATAATTAAATTTCATGCTTCAGAAATCCAAGGTCAGGAAGGCATTCCCAGAGCTTTGCACAGTACATTGTGCCACCCAGTGAACTGCAGACTCCTCCTCAAAATTTCTGATCTTGGAGAAAAACACCACAATCCTAATTTGGGCAGAACATATTCCTATGCAGGAAATCTCATACCAACCTGAAGCAGAAACTGCTCTGATGGCCATCATACAAGAAACTAAAATACCTACTGTGTTTTTCTAAACACTAATCCAGAGACAGCTTCTGGTTTAACTTGCTAGGAACTGGCATTCAAACAGACTGCACATGGACCAACCACATTACCATGATACAGATAGGTTCCCATAGAAACCTTCATGCCACTCAGATCCAGTCCTGTAGCTGCAGTCCCATTTCCTCTCCTCAGTTCTCTACTACTCTTTACTGATAATACTCTCTTCAAAGCACTATCTTGGTAAAAAAACAGGGGGGTGGGGGGTGGAAAGGGTACTGTTGCTGTCTTCTAGCTGCTGTCAAGTCAACTTCTGTTTATGACAATCATACAAATGACAAAACTCCAAGTCACTCTAACATCAACAGATTTCAGGGAAGTGGCTTCCTCAATTGAATCTATCCCATGTACAATGAAGTTGTTCTCTTTTTTTACCTTACCAAGCATTATTTTCTTTTCTAATGAGTCATGCCTTCCCATGACATGTCTAAAGTACAACAGTTTTAGTTTAGTCATCTTGGTTTCTAGGAAGACTGCAGGCTTGATTTGCTCTAGGGCCTATTAGTTTGTTTTTTTAGCAGTCCACAGTATCTACAGAACTCCTCCAGCACCACATTTCAAAGGAGTTGATGTTCTTCCTATCAGCTTTCTTCACTGTCCAGATTTACAACCATACATTTGAAGTTGGAAATACAATGGCATGGACAATCCTAATTTTAGTATTTAATGACGTATCTTTTACACTTCATGATCTTGTCTAGTTCCCTCATAGTTGCCTTTCCAAGTCCTAGTCTTCTTCTGATTTTTTGACTGAAGTCTCAATTCTGATTAATCACTGAGCCATGTATGGAAAATCTTGAACTATTTCAATGTCTTCTTCATCTGCTTTACAATTATACACATCATCTGTGGTCATTATATTTGTTTTCTTAATAGTCAACTGCAAACCTGCCTTTTCACTTTTTCTTAACTTTGTGTAGTAATTGTTCCAAGACTTTGCTATTTTCTGCTAGTAATATGGTGCCATCTGCATATCTTGAATTCTTTCCTTTCCCCTTGCCTGTGCGCTATGTAAAAATAAAACTAGATTGGGGAGCCTGGCTGGCAAAGGGTTTATGTACTGAAAAATGTGATAAAGAAGTTTGCAGCCTGCCTCCCCCCGCCCATTTATTTTCACTCTTACATACTGCACAGGCACAGGGAAAGGAAAGACATCTTTGACAGAAAAATGGAATGATACTCAGAATTCCCAATGGATTCCTTGAGAAAGGATCAAACCTTTCCTAGGTATGACTGGTCACAACTCTGATGGAAATCTGATCTGTAATTCTGAAAAGGAAACAAACCTGATATAGTGAATCTCTTTTACAAAGATTATAACACAACCAACTATTATTATGAGCATGCAGAACATCTGTCATTATGGAATGTGTTGTGAGGGCCCATCTTTTCCACAGATCTCTGGGAAGTGCTGGGTGTCTTTGTGCTCTCTGGACAGTTGTATCCTACTGCATTGCAGCTTTCTGCAAGATGTTCATCAGTATGGACCTAAAACAGGTAATGTCAGGCCAAGGTTTTGTCACATTGCCATGGTATCCCCAAGCAATTTTTTTTATGTATGTATTTTTAAACTTATGATGGTAGCAGTAGATTCCTCTATGTGAGATGAATAGAATCCCACCTCTGGTAAATGCTGGTCAGCCTCCAATCCCCCAATCACCTATGTATTCCAGCACAGATTCTCAGAGTGCTTCAGTCACGGGCTGAACGCTCAGTACAAATTGTACAATTGTTCCCGTTAGAATACAGCACTGCAGATGTGTATAATCTATTAACAGCAGGACAGCAATGGACAGAATGAGAGAGAGCATGGTTATCAGAAGCTGGCATAGTGACCCCCAATATCTGTGTGCCATCCTAACCTCTGCCACTGACTTCTTCAATGACCTTATTCAGGTCCTTTCTCAAGGACATATGAAAAGAATTACTGTGTCTGCAGTTGCTGCAGCCCAATTACCGTCTTATCTCAGTTTGAAATAATGCAGAGGAAGGTAGTATCAACCCACTGAGACCTTAGAAGATTTGATATTTTTGTACGTTGCCATGGAGGAGATCTGCATTTCTTTTCCAGCAGGTTGATTTTTCTATTTGTAATTGACACTTTTTTTTTCTTTTGGCATGAGTAGGATTATTTAAAAAGTAACACCTTGAATACTAATACCGAATGCTGCAGCAAGTTTTGAGCTTCCAAAGACGCAAATAAAAAATCACTCAGAACCAGGGCAGGTCAACATTTAATGCTGCCACCCCACAACCTAGTGTACCTTAATGGCTATGCTGGCAGATCTGATAGGAACTGTGGCTCAACACATCTGACTGCACTAAACTGAGGAAAGGCTGTGCCAGGGTCACCAAGCACCCCCCTCCCCTCAAAAAAAAAAGTGAGGGAAGGAGATCAGAGTGTCCTCCCCCATTTTTGTTTAATTCCTCATTTTCTTTTGAAAAGGGAAAGCAGCAACTACCAGCATCCTTGGTCACTGGAATACTAGCTGGAACTTGATACGAGTTGGAAAACAATGATCTCCTGAGGGCTATAAGTTGCCCACCCCTGCTTTAGAACATGGAAACATTTGGGGCTGGTGAGAAGGCTTGAAATCCCAGTTGTTAGGCCTGAACAAGTATGTTGCCAGCCTGACATCAGATTTGTTAGTCATGCAGAGTAAATCATCTGCTATGATTTATCTCATTTGTTTGACACGTGTGGTGCTGTTTGGTCTACCAAGACTTGCTTTCCGCTTGTGATATGATGTGGCCCAGATTATATAGGATTGCAAGGGTGGGGTTTGAAGTAGGAGGGGGAAAATGGTGAGAGGCAGTGTTCCCATACAAATATGTTAAGGGAACAGCGTGGACACAGGATCTACTAATTAACAACCCCAGGAATGCACTACCCATCTTTTGTTCTCAGGATCATCTGGGAATAAATTCTTGGTTCCTCATCATTCCAAGTTTGTATAGTAAACTGACATACCACAATTCACATGACAAAATTCCAAAAACTGTTGTGTTTATAAACACACACACACACTGAATCTACATGTCAAGCAAACCTATGTGAAACACTATATTACTTTAGATTGCAGGTAGGGAGGGGTGTTATATTCTGAAAACTTCACCACACATAAAAGCTTTCCTTGCACATAGGATATGACTACATAAGAAAGAAAATGTTGTTGATGTCATCATTTGTCTTCCTCCCCTCGTTGTAATGGGAGAGCATTTAAAAATGCAGACCTCAAACCTGCACTCTAAAGTGGTACAATCCAGTTTTATCACATGACTTTGCAGGACATGTAGGCCAGCTATTATTCAAAGAGCACAATGCCAAACACAACAACTTTAGCAGAGAACATGGATGAAAACAGAAGAAACAGAAGCCCCTTAAATATAACATGCAGAATCTCTGAATTTGCATTTTTGTGCTCATTTCACTTCCTGCCTCTGGATAAGATTTTGCTTGGTTTTAAAGGCAGCTCGGCAAAATGGTTATTCCTTCCTCCCTCATGTTGGAAGAGAGAATGGCCGGAGAAGAAAATGATACTGACTACTGAGCATCTTGCATCTCAGATTCTAATTAGATTACATTCTCTTACTCAGCAAAAGAATGGAATGTTGCCAGGCGTAAACCCCTTAACGCAAAGGCCTGCATCAAGCTGCGATCCACCCATCCTAAGGCAATGGGGGAAGAGGACCTGCTCTCACCCAGTCACCATGGTAACAGGGGGGCGCCACCATGTGCATCGGCTCTGTAGGGGGAGGGAGGAGAATGAGGTCAACAGGATGGCCTCGTCAATCACAGTAACATTAGGCGGGTGGCCAAGTGAGCAGATAAGTGGCTAAAAGAGCAGACATTACCCTCTGCTAAGTAAGGAACAGAATCTGCTCTGCTGAAAATCAGCTCAGAGAGAGAGAGAGAGAGAGAGAGAGCAAAAGAAGGAGAGATCAGGACGGAACAACAGCTAGAGATCAACCAGTCATTCCTCATCCCTTGCTGGACCAGGAATGGAGGTTACAATGAGAGAGTGGAAGATCCCACCCATATTTCCCAAATGGCATGCCTAACTACTCCCTCTGACTTTGGGATGAGCAAAATAAAATATTTTCCCTGTACTTGCTCCACCAAGGGTTTTCCCACTTGCTTCACTGCCAGGGGGAGCTGGAGGGAGGGAGGGAGGGAGGGAGAGAAGGACAAAGAGAGAGAAGCAAAAGGCAGGCTGGCTGGGTCATCAAGAAAGCCTATAAAGAGAAGTCATAGAGAGCCAAACATGGAGAAGCAAAAGGGAAGCTCACTTGAGCAGTGAGACTACACCCACCCACCTGGGAGTAAACACCAGTGAACTCTAATTAAACGTGTCTAGAATCAGGCTGCAAAATTAACACCTAACGATGTTGAAAATTCCATTAAAGTCAATGGGACTGATTTCAGAATAAATGTGAATAATGCACAAGAGAGTGTACATACAAGGGTGTGGATGACAAAGTTAAAGGAAGATAGATTCTACTTGGATTCACAAATCCAGAATGCCAAAACAGGAGTTAGTGACTTGGCCCATTTCCGCACTAGACTGTTATAGCGCTGTTATTCCACTTGCAACATCCTATGGAATCCTGAGGTTTGCAGTTTCAGGAGGTGCCACCTGGCCCACTTGCAACATCCTATGGAATCCTGGGGTTTGCAGTTTTTGGAGGGGCCAGGTGGCCCCTCCTGAAACTGCAAACCTCAGGATTCTATAGGACGTTGCAAGTGGAATAACAGCGCTATAACAGTCTAGTGCAGCAATGGCCTTGGACATGAGGTTAACTCAGCAAAAATGGGGAACAAAAGGATGTATAATGCCTCCTGCCTCTGACAAGTAACTGGTTTTCCTTTCAAGTTTAAAGATCACCACAATTTAACTCTGAAAAAATCTATGAGCCACTCTTAAGGGTTACAGCACTTTCTTATTTCTGAACTGAGCATCTTATTTTCATTAGTTAAGCTCTGTTAGCAGTATTTTAACTTGAACTTTTCAAAGCTTTGGTCTTGGCCTTTTAAGCCTGTGTACATCAAACAAGCACTCTGCTATTTGATGCAGACAGATAGAAGTACCTGCAAACTAAGTTAGAGGAATTTTAAGATCTGTGTTTGCAAAAGCTGCATGGTATCTCAACTAAAGTACTGTAACGCCAAAATACAAAATTGGCACCAATACCAAGAAAAATTTTTGTGACAATTTACAAAGACTGAATGCTCTTTTATTTCATATAATGCTTTTTCATGTACCTGAATGGTTTCATCTAAAGCAGACCTGGTGCTGTGCCTAGCCTTCAGAAGTGAACCATATGCTCAGCGTACATAAGTCAGTGCAGTTCTGCTGATATACTGAGAGAACTACAGTAATTTATATATCTCAAAGATATTGCCCAGATATTACAGAAATGTGACTTCCAGAAGGGAAATCACAAGTCTCCTTATAATTTTGACAAAATGACCCACTAAAAGCTAAAAATGCTATACATTCCTTATCTCTTGAATGGAGCCTGCATAAATGTACCTCTTCTATCAGAAAACCAGTGCTGATCATATTCTAGCCTCCTATATTGCCAACATTTACTCTCATATCAAAATGAAGCCTTGTCAGTGATTTCTTTCTGTAATAGTCTTCTGTCTGAGCCATTTGGATCACTGTGTTGATATGTTTATATGTTTTCCTCTACAAAAGAGGAACTTGTTTGGTCTTGGCATAGAAGCTAAACCCACTGTTAAGGAAACTAGCAATTTCATGTAACTCTTAACCCAAACTTGCAATTACAACAAACTTGTATGTTGTATAATTTCTGAGAAATTGAAGTATACATATAATCCACAGAACCAAGTGGTCAAGCTTTTGGATTATACCAAAAACAGAGTCTTAAAGCACTTTTAAAGACCAAAAATGTATTGTGGTGTAAACTTTCTTGGAGTGCAGTCCACTTCATCAAACAACATCAGATATTGTCACAAAAGTTTAAGGTCTCAAAAACTATTTGTTGTTTTTGCTGCAACACCCTTAACATGCCTACATCTCAGCAAATTGGATTATATGACTCCAAAAGAAAGTTGGAATATGCATGCCTGCTATGGACAAAAAATAAAACAAAAACAAAAAGACTCTGCATATAGAAAACCAGCTGCTCAAGGAGAAGGATTATCAGCATCCAGGCCTAGACGTGTCCCCTCAACAGGAAAACTAATCACTATAGCACATTTTATTTTAGATCTCCTCACAATCTCCATGCAAATCACACTGTATCTGCTTTCAGAATATTTGTAAGTTTGTCCTCTAATTCTCTAGTACTATACATACTTTCAAGAAAATTAGCAGGATTAATTTCAAGGTGAACATATTGCAGATCTCATTGCCAGGGTGTATCCGCACTATACTGCTTCCAGAGCTTGCACTTTGATACCTCTTTAACTACCAGAGTTCCATTCAACAGAATCTTGTGATTTGTAGTTTGGTGAGGCACTTAGAATTCTCTGCCAAAATTCTAGAGCTGTAGTTTAGGAAAGGCAACTAATGAATTCTAAGTACCTCCATAAACTACAAATCTTACAATTCCATAGGATGGACCTACAGCAATCAAAGCGGCATCAAACTGCTATAGTTGTGTAGTGTGGGTATCTTTGCTCTATATTTTAAGAACTCATATTGCCAAAGGGAGACTTGTGAGCTCTGCACAAACTGGTACAGAAATACATTTGATCAGCTGATCGGGAACATATATGGAGGGCAAAGCAAAAGTTCCTAGGCTTAGAACGAGCAGCCTTTGGTCTCCAGATTGATTCATCCTCTTACAAACAGACTCAAGAAATCCTTCATAAAACTGCCACTTGCCAAACAAAAATTACAAGGGTTTCTCAATAAGCATATGGCCCATGCTACGTGATTAGCCTACAGTTCATATAAACACTGGAAACATTTTAGAATTAGATCTCGACTGTTTGATAGACAGGTTTTAAATAAACACACTTATATCTTGTCCTACACAGGTATTCTAGCAGTGTTCAATCCAGGGAACTAATCAGGTTCATATTTCCTTATCTTCAGCCAGGATGCAGCATTAGATGTCTCCACACCATTTATCAGGCACTGCATTTGAAAACAGTTGGAAACAACAGATGCATAAAGAACCACAAGATGGGTTTTTGCACCTGTGAACCTCAATAAGTCAACCCCCAAACATGTAATCATGTTTTTATCCAAAAGAAATTCCATTCCATGTGTATTGCTGGGGCAGGGCAAGCTTTGTCAGTTTAGTTGTGGCTGTATTTCTTAAATTAAATGGTGGGGGGAGAGATCGGGAACTACCTGGAAATGTAATGTGTATACTCTTTGCACCCAGATCTTGTAGCTATCAACATCAGCACACTGATTAATTTCTCTTTCACCCTCACATTTTACTTATAAAATTAAATGCTGCAACAGGATTACCAATATTCAACCACATCACAGTAACTAGTTTCATCTTCTCCCAGCTTTTCTTATTCTCAGCCTCAATTAATTTTTCGCCACACACAGAAGGCCAAAGAAAGAACTACTGCAAAGGAGGGGGCTGAGTGTTTTCCCTGCTCTCAGTAATATATGCCTCTGCTATATAATTTTGTTGGCCTTGTGGAGAAAGTAGTCTGGTAACCTTTAATCTTTCCCTTCTTATGCTGCAGGATATCCTTGGTCCATTCTGTAAATCAGAAATAAACTACTTGTTTCCAGAGCTTGGAAAAGATGGGGTTTTGGACAACAGCTCCCATGTTCCCCTAGCTATCATGTTCACTGACAGAAGACCTGTGCTGTACCAACTAGCAGAGTCACTAACCATGGCATACAGCGATTTTTAGAAAGGAGATTTCAACATCAGGACAGATTTTCCATTCAACCTCCGTGTAACAGTGCTAATTACAAAGTTGCTGAAGCATCCTGACTATTTTGCTAACACACCCTCCAGCTGTCTCCTTTTTTAAAAAATGCAATAAAAAAATCAGCTTGGATTTTACTTTTTTTGAGGGGGTGGTTGTTCAGAATTCTAAAGGCCTGAATTATAATCTTTTATGAATCCTATCGTTAGAACAGCCCAGGAACACCAGATGTTCAAGCAAAGCTGCCAACCAGCAGCTGGCTGCAGCTTGCAGTATGGTTTTTTTCGTTGTTGCTGTTAATTTTAAGAAGCAAAATGATACAGATCTATAATTTTAAACAAGCACACAGCTAGGTTTCACAATGCTGATCGAAGCTGTGAGGGTTGCTTCCCATCCAAAAGGACTGGCAGAGGTGGAGACAATCCTGAAAAGGAGCACCCCCTGTTTGCATAACTCTCTGAGCCCCTTTCCTAAGGGCAAAAAGAGAAAACCAGGTTTCTTACTGCAGTAAGATACTCCTTTTTTGGAAAACCTGTCCATACAAGCCAGGAAAAATGAAAACACTACAGGCCAACACTATCTTCGCATACTGCCTGAGTGTGGAGCAAACTGGCTTGACTAGAACCATTAGACTTTAAATGCTGTTGTTTTAAAGAAACCTGTTTCAAACAGATGAAATCTAGTTTTACTTTGTTTTAAGAAGCAGCATGTACATTCTGGGAATCCAGCACTGTGCTTGCTCACACTCAGGGTCTGACAGGCCAGTTTTGTGAACAGGTTGACATTCCCCCCCCCAGGTTAGTCTGACTAATGACCCATAAGTGAGCTGGGGTGGGGTTACATTATTTTATGTGGGCTTGGCATGCTTGAGCCATCTGGGTATTTGCTATGCAGACAACCTTCTTGATGAGCACATATTCAATGATTGTGGCACATTACAGCCTTAACAGAAGAGGCTGGCGTCTGGGCAGATGGAGGAGAAAACAGGCAGTCCTGCCTGGAACAAGACTTGAATAACACTACCTCAGTCTTTTTCTTTTCGTCCTGAGATAGCATCACTCAAGTGTGTTCCAAGCAAAGCTACTTGCTTTCTCTTCCATCTGCCCAGACGTCAGACTCTGCATCTTTCCCTAAAGAGTTGTGAAATGTCTGCTTGTTTACAGGGACTTCCACAGCAAATGTGGTGACAAGGGATTTCTATTGACCGGCTGGCTCCCTTATAATATGGGTCTAGATTCCATAAATTACAAGTGTGCACACATACTGTCCCAATACCTTTTCAGTTTGCTCCTTCTCCTCACTTATGAATCCCTCAGATGTAACACGAAGCTACAGTTTCCTGTGCTGTGACTGATGCCAGGCAACACATGATGGTTTGCAAGAGGCTGCCAAACCAAGTCTTGAAGCTGGTTCATGCACCAATATATAGGCACACTTTGATTTGGGACAGTATTCAAATTAATGCTCTTGGGCTACCCTTCACAATGTCCTTATAAACACACTTCCTCTTTTCTGGATTATGGATGATTCCAGTGGTGGATCTTGGAGTGCATGGAGGGGATGTGTGAAGGCGTGGCTACAGCATGCAGGGGTGGCTACAGTGCATGGGGTGTGGCTATGGTGAGCGGAGGTGTGGCTATGGTACACGAGGGTGTGGCTATGACACATGGGGGCAGGGCTATGGCGTGTTGGGGAGGGCAAGCAAGGAGCCACTGTGCCCCCAAAAAATTGTCACTGGGGCACACCGCCCTCATCGCCCTCCTGTCCTGGATGATTCCTTGGGTTTGTATTAACTCTGACTGTGTTATACATTTCCCCTTGCTTAAGACAGTATGATGGAGTGGTGCAGAATAGCTAGGAAGAGCAAGAGGAATGGCTTTTCCATTTATATCCAAGTTGTGGACTTCCTTGACATATGTGGATGCTCCTGTGGCAATCAGGATGCCCGACTACATGGACTATTGACCTTATCTGACAAGTTAGGGACTCGAGCACTGTCAGAAAATGGAACTGGTTGAAAAGTGGAACCCATGTACTGTACTGTAGGGAGCATGAAAGACTTACAGAGACTCAGGTGGGACCAAGTGCGCACACACTGCTTGCAAAGTCTCTCAGTCGGTTTGGCACCCCCCCCCCGCAGCTCACTTTGCAAGCAGTGTGTGCAAATGAACAGACTCAACCGTCTCCATAGGCAAGAAGAACTGATGAAAGAGTGGGACCCCTGCTGAATTAACGGAACTTGTCCTTAAACTGGAAGTGTCAAAAGAGCAAGTCATCAGATAATGGGGCATCAAAAGATGTAGGCTTCCTGTATTTAAGAGGAAAGAACTGGTAAGCCACCTCTGAGTATTCCTTGCCTAAGAAAACCCTATGAAATTCATGGAGTTGCCATAAGTCAACAGGTGACTTGAAGGTGTGCGCGCGCGCACACGCACACACACACACGAAGAGTGTTAGCATTTTCTTATTAAAACTTTTAGACAAAGAAGCCCCAAAATTGTAATAATCAAGGATATCATGAAACACATACAGCCACAAATCCTCACAGGATTCTAATAACCTTTGTCCCCTACAAAGTATACATAGAGTCCCTCAAATATAAATGTATCCTTAGATCTGAAATTTCAGGAAGTAGCTCCATCACTGGCAAATCTCACCCAGAATTATAGGTTGTTGTGGGTTTTCCAGGCTTTGAAGCTGTGTTCTACTAGTATTTTCTCCTGACGTTTCGCCTGCATCTGTGGCTGGCATCTTCAGAGGATCCTCTGAAGATGCCAGCCAGAGATGCAAGCGAAACGTCAGAAGAAAATACTAATAGAACATGGCGTCAAAGCCCGG
The DNA here is from genome assembly GCA_948474755.1 of Ctenosaura bakeri. Taxonomy (NCBI): domain Eukaryota; kingdom Metazoa; phylum Chordata; class Lepidosauria; order Squamata; family Iguanidae; genus Ctenosaura; species Ctenosaura bakeri. Next base: position 153,250 of record CAOLHI010002956.1, read on the forward strand.
AAAACCCACCACAACCTATGGATTCTGGTGTGAAAGTCTTCAATTTTACCTCACCCAGAATTTCCGGTGACCATTCTCAAATTTGCTGTATTTATTTTCCATATTTATCCTATTTTCTTCTAAGGAAGCTCCTCTTTGAGATAATACAAGCTGAGAGATGGCCTGATGATGTCCACAAACTTCATGGCTGGGTTTGAACCTGAGGAACTTGAACCTGGGTCTCTCTAACCTAAGCCAAATACTCACCACTACACCATACTTGCTTATTAGCATTAGTGACAAATTCCAGGCATGTAAGAAGCTGGCTTGTATCAGGTCACATTGTTTTATCCAACTTGCCTGATATTGTCTAATCTAGCTTTTCTGAATCTATTGTCCTGCTCACATCACCCCAGCCACTGCTGGTCCTATATGCAAATACTGGAAAATTACTTGTTGGACTACAACTTCCAGAAACACACAACCAGCATGGGCTGTGGGATTCTGGGAGTTCTAGTTCAAAAAGTAGTTTTTCCAAAGCTTGCATCATGCTAGCTGGAGATGGAGGCTTGTATTCTAACATACCTGGAAGGCCCCAGGTTGGGAAAGAATGTCCTACTTTGACTGGTCACTGCTTTCCAGGCTCTCAGGCAAAGGCCTGTCACATCAACTGCAACTATTAGGATTGCTTAGTGAAATACATGCTCACAACTTATGCATGCACCGTGCAAACGTACAATAAAATGAACTGTCAGAATTATTTCGTGTCTCAGTTGCACCACTTTGTGTCCTTGCAATACCATAACCTTTCTGTGCTAGGCCACTTGCATTCACATGACAGCTTCATTTATTTTGTAGCAAGCCACATCTTCTATCTCAGGAGAGAAACACACGCCTGCACATGTGGCCTTAATTGAAGCAAGCAGCCAACAATATTGAGGGATTGGCAACACTAGCACAACTTGCCAAAATTCAAGGAGGCAGATGGATTTTCCATGGAAATCCATGGCTCAGGGCTGGGAAATGAGAACCAATAATGGAGTTCCACCTGCAGATTTTACCCAAGCCCACCCATAACTGAAAGCAAGCCAGAATAAGCTATTTTGAATTACACTGCAACTTGCCAATGTTTCCTCTCCATGCCATAATTTAGTATTACACCATCTCTGACCCAGCATAACCAATATATATTCTTTTCATATGCTGCAAGCTAGGGGTGGAGTAAATGCAGTGTTAGGGGAGGGAAGAAAGACTCTCTATGCCTATTTAAAACCACCAACATTCATCCTTTGCTCAGATGCCACAGAGGCACAGTGCTCAGCATCCAAAGAAGTGTGCTGTAAAATGTTTTTCAAAGTAAGAGATCTATCAAATTAGAGTGCCGAGTGGAGCCGGAATTATAAGACTAACAGCCTTGCATGTACTTCACACCAAATAAATAAGTAAGTAAGTAAGTACTTCCAGGCCTCAATACCACAATGTGAGAGTCTTGAAGGACGATATATATATATATGCGCGCATGCATATGTATATGTATGAAGGTTCCAAACAGAGGCAGAAAGTCAAAGAATAGCTGTGCAACATTTGACAATGTCACTGGCAGAGCATATGAAGGTCACTTTTTTAATATATTGCAACCTCCCAGACTCCCTCAACCAGTATAGCCATGTTAGCTTTGTCATCCTGGGAGTTTTAGCTGGAAAAAAAGGCTTCAGGTTTCCCCATGGCCTTGGACTATGACTTATTTGTGCAACTACTTTACATGCTGCCCAACTACAATGGACATGCCAGCAGCCCAGGGAGGGGAATACCTGTCCCTCTCTCACCATCCACAAATACATGGCTCCCTGAATGGTGGGGAAATGCAGTATTCCTGCAACAGCAATGCTTCATTGAGAGAAGACAGCTGGATTCCCAAACTACCCAGAGCCTCTAGCTTTTATAGTGCAAGAATTATTCTATGGAAACAGCCTTACTTATGTGTTTATTCAGGGAAGCAGCCAAGGATCTCAGCTGAGATGGTACCTTTTCAGCTTAGCTACAACTAGCTGGGGTTGATTAACTAGCCCACAACACTGCAATGAAATTGTAGGGATGAGACTTCCCAAGAGAAGGCAATGCTAAGTTAAAATGAGAACCCTTTGTAGAAAACTATGTCCTAATGGAAGTACTTCCTCACACAGCATGTAGTTACAGAATGCAGTTTAGTGCCACAAGATGCAACAGTGACCAATTTAAACAGCTTTAAAATGGGATTAGGAAATTTATGGAGGTTAGGGGCATCAATTGCTAGTAGTTGGAACAGCTGTATAGTGGGATTCCCCAATGCTGGGGAATGCAAAATGGAGGGTGTAGCTCCACTCATGTCTGGGCACCAGGTTGCCTCTCTGTGAACACACTGCTGATTTAAGACAGTCCTTTGGCTTGGCTGTTCCTATATTCTTATTACCTGCTTTTCATTTTAATGAGACACGGTGCAACATTTGTGGAAGTTTTAATTTCTATTTGGATTAAATGACTTTGATTATGATAACTTCCAGTGCCTTTAGTTAACCATTCCACCCACATTAGCACCCAGACATCCATTTTCTAGCTGTTGACTGAATCAATTTTTTCCCTCCTGTACAACACTGTGCTGCAGGTTCCACAATGCTGCTTTGTCTACTAAAACCATTCTCCTCTCAAAAGGTGAGGAAAAACAAAAAGAGGAAACTGTCCCTCCAAAGAAAAACGTGACAAGTTCAGTGGCAAAGGGAGAAACTAACAATCTTCATCACAGAGATGTTTTTATTTTATTTTTTGTGGATTACAATTCCAAGAGTCCTTCAGGAAGCATGGGTGGTAGATTTGCACTTGCTGCCCAAAAGAGGAAATCTGCGATCTTTGGATAAAGCCCCTAGTTATTAATTCTTTTTTTTTTTTTTGCCCTTGCTCTTGTTTTGACACAACCTAGAACATCTAACTTAACCCAGTGGAGAAAAGAACTTCCAAACAGAATTTGAGCCCATTTCCATTCTCAGGCGAAAGCTATTTTTGAAAGTATAACTTTTTACATTGCATTTCTGTACAATATTTCATTCTTTACTTAAAGATACTTTGGAAGGTATCCTATTTGCTATTTCACAGGGAAAGAATGAGGCTGAAAGACAGCATAGCTACACTATGGTCCAACTTCAACCAACATAGTTGTCCACTGGATTAGCTGCCTCTTAGCTGTCCAAATAAATTGATCTACTAAAATCTACTGACCCCGGGACAAATTTAACACTAGGAAGGTATGTCCACTGTTGATCTAATTCTAGGTAACCTTTCCAACCGGATTAGAGAAACATCCTTGTATATAATCTGGAACAACCTCACCACCCACTGACCTAGAAAGTAACATTCTTGTACATAATCTGGGGTAACCATTTCTACTGCAGGTAACAAAACTGTGTTGCAATGTGAATACCATTCATTTCCCTCAAACTGAGTTTATCAATATGGCTTGGGTTTTTTTTAAAGATCTTTTAAAACATGCAATAAAGCAGAAGCCATGGTTTGGAGGAAGGGAAGGAGAGTACTATCAACCTAAATATAAAACCTAGCATGGAATGGGAGAAAAGGCATTCCTCCTCATTAAGCTCTCAGCATCCACATTACTTGAAAATGAAGATAATCCAGCAAATTTAGAAGGACTCACTCCATGAACTGAAAAATGGATCTTCTACTAGAGTTGAGCAGCTGCCATTGCACTACTTTGGAATATATAAGAGTGAGGCTGTATCTGATATGTTTTTCCTACTGAGCAGCTAAATTTATTGGGGCTGTAACTGAGAGGAGAGTCACTTTTTTTCTGCTGACTGGACCTGTACAAACCAATTAGCAAGTCAAGAGTTTGCTTATGATGTCACAAAGAATTGCTTACCACAAGCACAGTAGCGGGAGTGCAAGGGGACTCCTCAGTCAAGCCTGGGGCAGTGTTGGGACCTCCTATTAACATTGGCTTGTATTAGTAACAAGGAATTCACAAAATGGAGAAACACAACTACCTTGCTTTCCTGAGCTACAAAGCAGGAACAGGCTACTTTCTGGGCACAGAATATAGTTATTCTAGATTTAGTGTACACTCAGGTGCTACGACTGTCAAACAAATGAGTGCTGCACTTTGGACACAGGATGCTGGCATACATCTCTTAATGCAGGACTAAGTTCTGCCAGATCTGGTTGAATATCAATTTGCTAACCAATTAGTTTGCTTCCGTGCCCTTCACATGCTAGAAATCTTGCAAGAGCTATATGTCTTGTTTCCCCTCTGCTCTTCTCCTCATCTGCATCAAGTAATAGGAAGCCATCTATTGCCTCTAGGGTGGAAGAAATAGGGGAAAAGACCAACCAAATAAAATGATACAACTATGAATTTCTGCCTCAGCTGCCATAAGCCTAAGGAATAGAATAATTCAACTCCAATCAATCCTCCTTGTTTGAATTTTGTGTCTTTCACTATCACAACTCATGGGAGCAGGAAAATATGGCTTATGAAATGCCTCTAGGCAAAAAAGCTCAAAGTGACAAGGATAAAAGCACAAGAGACAAAATACCTTTTGTTTTTGAAAAGCACTCTCATCTATGCTGGGCTCTTCCTACCTCAAACAATTAACTACTGACTTTTTTTCCCCAGGAAGCAGCAAATGCTTCCACATACTTTTATTTATTTTATTTCAGTATATATTCTATACCTTTTGAAGGTAAAACAGTTCAAGATGGCTTGCAAGATAAAAACACAGAACATTTCTTTCATGTTAATAACATTATATTTGTAACTTATAACTTTCACATCATCATTTTCTGTTTTTAATTGTGCGTTTTTAATCTTGTTGTAAGCTGCCCTGAGTCCCAGTTTTGAGAGAAAAGCATCATATCGATCAAATACATATGCTTTTTCTTAATTCAAACACTAAAATCTCATTTGAATACAAATAAAAATGTGGATATTAGTAATGTCCAGAATCCAGTAAGGGAGTTGCTCTTTCATAAGTGTACAGTCAGCCCTCCACATTTGCGGGTTTCACTTTTGTGGATTTGATTATTCACAGATTATTTGCTGTCACTTCTGCTGCCTCCCTATGACGTTTTTAACAGGGACTGCAAGCCTCGTGAGACTGAGAAACTGCGAATGAGGCTTGTAAGTCCCTGTTAAAAATGGTGTGGGGCAGCAGTGGAGGTGGCAATAAGCCCCACCAGTCACCCACTTCTTCCTTGTGAAGGAACCCTGATGCCTCAAAGGAAGCCACTGTGGGTTGAATATGCTGATCATACTATTTTGTGTGTTAAATACAGTCTGGGAGAGCCAAGAGTTTTTCACAGTTTTTTCACTTTCACAGGGATCTTCTGCCCCTAACCCTCACAAATGTGGAGCGATGACTGTACTTTACATTAGAACTGAGCATCCATATTCAGCAAGGGCCTGCTGTGATGTTACTATGTATTGGAGCCAGTGAAGTGACCTATGTGGTGTGGGACCAATGCACAATGGGACATTAACTAGGAGTGCAGATGCACCCTGCTATAGCCTGATACACATTAGGACATTGCCCTCATACATATCTTCAGAAATCACTAACAGGGTTTTTAGACCCTCGGCCTAGCTAAATACACATAAAAGTTGTGTGTGTGTGATGTAGATCCATTAAAAGGAAACTTTTCTCATTTCCACACTACACTATTATACTGCTACTATTCCACTTTCAACATCCTGTGGCATTCTGTGGCTTGTACTTTAGTGAGGCCAAAGAGCTCTCTGGTTGAGAATTCTAAATGCCCCTCCCTAAACTGCAAACTCCAGGATTCCATAGGATGTTGAAAGTGGAATAATAGCACTATAACAGCATAATGTGGAAATGGCCTTACTCTTTCAAGTTTTTAACACCTGTTAAAAACCAGTCAGAAAAGCAGCAATAAAGCAATCCATAAGAACAGGACAACCACAGAGGAGGACAGATCTGCTGTGGCCTTACCCTTGAGCACAGGTGAACAAGGACTCTGTGGCTGATCTTAGTTCCCAGGCAGATTCGTAGAGATACAAGTCGTCCTTCAAAACATCCTCCCAACATTTTGAAGCAAAATGCTGCCTGCCTTACTTTGAGGTTGAAACATGGCTCCAAGATTCTGATCACAAAGTAGAAGCAACAGAAGCAACTTTCATTATGGAACTTCCCACAGACCTCCTCAATTATGTACCAAGGAAGTAGAGTCAGTGGACGAGTGTTGTTCTGTGAGCCACTGGCTACTGGTTCAAGAAAGAAGGAAACTGGGGCAGCCAATGGGCAGAAATATGGTGCTAGTCCCTGGCAAACTTTGGAAGGGAGGGAACTGATGGCCCCTGATGTCATAAGATGTATGTACATAAGATGTACAGCTCTTAAGTACATCTTTAGAGCCGTAATTTATACAAGTAAATTACTTTCTGTATCACAGTACCTTCAAACTTTTCTGCACCAAAGATCCAAAAAACTGGTTTCCCCAAAAGAATCATAAGTATCTATGGATCAAAAAATAATTCCCATGCAACTCTGTGTGTTTTTGTTTTTGGGGAGGGGGTAACAAATCCATCTTCTGACTTAAATGCCTATTGGAATACATTGGCTACCATCTTAAACACATTTACAAATTAAGGCCCATTCAGCACAGTCAAATTGTCCTTTGAGTAAGCATGTACAGGGCTGTAGAGTACACACAGAACATGTAACATTTTGTTTCCTGTTTGAATTATATCCTGATGGCACTCAGTGCATCAGTATGTTTTTTCTTTACTAAAGAGTCCTCTTACTGTTTGCTAGTTTGGGCTGTTTCTCTCTCTCTCCCTCTCTCTGGTGAAAACATGTCCCCGTGTATGGATTTTAACTGCTTCAAACGCAGCAGCTCAGCTCCTTTTCATAAGATGGCCACTGCTATGTAGCATGAGAGTGACCACGTTAAGAATATCTCTCTATTTAGTTATAAAAAAGAATATTTACACCCTGCTCTTTATCTTGGGATCTCAGGGCAGCAGACAATATAAACAATTTAAAACACTTCCAGATTAAAACCACAAAAGATGTAGACAAGATTTTTTAAAATATATATACTGAAGACAATTACAACAAAAAGGCCAAGTATAGTGGCCAAGTCAGAAATACGTGCTGCCCGTAGAAGTATGTAGCAATACTTATCTAGCAAACTGCATAAGTTATGTGTGTGTATGTGTATTTGCAAAGCAATGCTCAGCTGTTGGAATGGGTTACCTGACATAAGTAATTCCAAATATTAAGCTCATTGTTAACGTTGCATTCTCAGCAGCTGGTTTTTTTTTTTTGTCCTCCCCCCATCAATTCTTCTGTACTGTATCACTCACTGACATAACTGATCTCAACTGTCTTTCCTCCTTTCCTCCAGTTTTAGCCTTGAGAGGCTGGGGTCAGACTCTTGAGGCCTACTCAGCTGAGTCACTTCCTGCCTCTGCCTTTTGTTTCATTACAGTCATATCCTGCCTTGTCTACAGTTCTGAACGACATATGTGGCATCCTCATGAGATTTCCTAAGATCTAGATACTGATTAGGTCCAGAATAGCCTCACTTCAAGAGTGGAACTGCTCTAGACACAAAAATCAATTTTGGGATGCCTAAGTGCACTATTTATCCTTTTCTGTTTGAAGTAGGTTTGCACAGACATGCAACATACACACACAAAGTCAAATGCCTACCCTCTTCCTCTAAGGTAAGAAATCCAGTGTGAAGAAGCAAGCTGTACCATGCTCTTTTTTCTTCTGCAAATGCCAAACCAATTGAAGGGAAACTTCCTCTGGGTTTGCTTTATTCAAAGATGCCTTTAGCGCAGTATCTACTATTTTGCTTCTGAGAAGGAAACACTAGTCTTACCTGTGAAATGTTCATTTCCAGCAATGAAAGATGAACATCCTGAGATGGGTTGCTCCTCCTTCTCACCCCAATAGGCAGGAATGGTACAGACCTTTGAGGAGCCCCCTCTAGCAAGAGCAACCCCCGGTAAAGCAAGTCAAATTATCAGCTAATGCTCCAAAAAACTTAAAACTCAAGAAGGTAAAGGAAATAAAAACAAAGAGAAGGCACAGCACAAGAAGAAAAGGGCTTTCCCATGCTGACAGCTAGTAGTGTAATGAGCCAACACCAGCAGTGACTAAAGAACCTCTGTGTTGGGCAGGAAAGATGCTCATCTTTCACTGCTGGAAATGAACATATCACAGATAAGGTCAATGTTTCTCTCCCCAGCAGTGAAAGGCTGAATATTCTTGAGCTGATACACACCAGAGCTCCCCAAATCAAGAGTGGGAAAATAAACTGCTGGTGTCTGAGGTATAAACTATTACTGAAGGCCTGTTGAGCACCTTCTTGTTGAATGTGGCTTTGGCAAAAACAAAGGCACCAGACGCAGAGAACTCCACAAAGATGGGGCTGATTTCCAGGTGGCTGTCTGGCAGATGTCTCTCAGTGGCTGTACTGGCAAGAACCACTAATGTAATAGCACTCCCCCAACAAGGTGAGTGACAACTTCCCCAAATAAGAAGGACCCCTGATGCAGGCCTTGAGCCATCTATTGAGCGGGAAAATGAAAACCTTCTCTCCAGACTGTGGCTAAAAGAAAGGGGAAAGAGAATCAGACAGGAAGGGACTCTTCATTCTCTTTAGACAAGATTGGAATACTTTTCATACATCCGTGGTATGCTGGATCTTCTCCAGTGGTTTCTTGGGATGAAGACAAAATAACTTCCTGACCCTGTGAAAAGGAGAGTTTATTTGGGACATAAAAACATTAGAATTTGCGGACATGATGCCCAGTTCTTTTCAGGCCAAAAAGCGTTCCCACAGGTAATAGGCATCAGAAGATTATTTTCTATAGGTATTTCAAGGTATTATTCAGAAGGGCTTGATCAATGATACTGTCAAAGCATTTACGGCTGGGGAGATATCCCCAGGATAGGTAGTAGTGTGTAATTGGCAGAGATGCTAAGGAAAGGCCCCCTGCTGATGGGAAAAAGGCAAATCCCTTGCTTGGGAGACAGAAAGGAAATTCTTGCCACAGTCTATCTCTGGCGACAGACCATGAGTGTTTTAACTAGGGAGACCACCAACCATTAAGAAGGAATTGGCTTATGTGCAGGGAACAGAACCTGATTTAGAGCTCTTGCCAAATGTTAAAAACAGAGAAGGTGGCCGTCATTTGCCCATGTCCATGGCCACCATTCTTGGTCCAAGTCATCCTGTAAGAATGTTAGTTAGGACTCGCAGACCTCTTGGTAAGTCTAACCCCTTCTTCTTATACTTATGGGAAAAAGATTTAATTGCACTATCATAGCTGCTATTGCTGGGGTTCCTGTCAGATTGAGAGATACTAACAGTATCTTCCTTTGACAACATTCAGATGTGGTTGAAAGTAGGAGGATTCCCCCAAAGACTACCAAAAACTGGCCTAATATGCTTCTTATGATCTTACTGTCCAGGCCATTAATTGAAAGCATAAAGTAGATGCAAAGCCAAAGATGAACAAAATACCTTGGCTTCAGCTGGATATGGCCACATACTCAATTATGTTTTGCCTTCATCTGCTGAGAAGGCTGTCTAATATGCTACAGAGCAGTGCTTCTCAGGCTATTTTATCTAGGAACCAGCAATTGTTCTCTCCCCACCCTTGAATATGCTAGGGACCAGCACTACATATTTGCTCATATATAGTGCTTTCCTTTCAGTCGGGTGGAAACTCACTAAGGAGCAACAGCCAATGGTTCTTGGATCAGCCCTAGTCTACGGACCATCTCTCTGACTAACACTGGTATACAGAAGATTAGAGGCTTATAGGACAGAGAACTGTGCTGGGACCCATGGAGCCTTGGGATTGCTTACTTGTCTAAAATACATTCTGGTAGATTCTGCAATTAATCAGAATGAAACCTTATCCCAAAACTAGAAACTATGCCAGCTAACGTGTTATCAATTGGTTGTACTAACTGCAGACACTCCACCTTGTAAGCAATGTGGATCCACCACTTTCGAGGAGAGAAAGTTTAATGCCTGCCAGGCAACAAATATTTTAGCCAGAATGGTGAGAAGTTCTTTACTGGATCATCTGTATACTTATATAAAATACAAATATAAAATTGCCATGGTTAGGTAAGGAGGGGATTAGCTTAACATGTACAGGAAGTAGTTGCACAGATGGATCTCGTGTTAACAGGACCTGTTTCCAGAATTATATTTGTTTTCATCTGAAGAAAAACTCCATGCCAACAGGTTATTATCATCCTACTGGATGACTAAGGACACTCTATAATGAATGAACGGTTGACTAAAGAGTCATGGAAAACTACTAAAGGACTTGGTAGGGTTATCCTTCTGTTACAGGACAGCAGAAGAAGAAAATCCTCCAAGAAATATCTGTCAAACAAAGAAAATCCAACAGTTTTAAATAGTAAACTCCATAAATGGAGTTGTACGGTACATTCAATCAGAGCATGTGTGCTAACAGAGACCATGGTATAGTGATCTGAGTGCTGAACCAGGAATATGGAAGACCAGGACCCAAATTCCCACTCAGCCATGGAAACCCACTGGTGACCCTGGGCAAGTCACACTCTCCCAGCCCCAGAAGAAGGCAACAGAAAACCCTCTCTGAACAAATCTTGCCAAGGAACACCTGGTCAGAAATGACTTGAAAACACGCAAGACCAACCTGTGTGCCCAGAGAACTGAACCAGGAAGGTGCTGTAAGCTATATTTCAGATGACGGAACTAGCAAAACTACCTCTGAGTATCCCCTGCACAAGAGAACCCTATGAAATTCATGAGATCACCGTAAGCTGACAGGCAACTTAACTTGAAGGCAGAGAGGGAAAGAAAGAATAAATTAAACTACAACAACAACAGGGCCAAAGATTTAGCTATCATGCCTGAAAACTTGTAGAGGAATATATTCTGCTTGGATGCAAGTTCCAAGGGTTCTTGAGCAAGTACTAGCTCTTTCAGGAAGACTGAACAATCAAGCCCTCTTAAGGCTAGGAATGAATTTTACCCAGAGCCAAGGATCAGTGGAATAATGAGCCCATGTAAGAGAATTCTTATTTAAAATGTAACTATTTAGACTAGTTAACAGGTACTTCAGCTATTGTCCTTGGCAAAGCCCCTCAAGGCTTCTCAGGATGTGATGAAGGAAGGGAGAAGGTGAATCTTTCTTGAAAGAAACTGTTCTTACCGTTTTAGTGACTTTAGAAAAGGGAAGGGGTGGAAGGTCCTCCTGGAATGGAGAGAACATTTTTGTTTTTGATCAGAAGACTCATAATCTCTTCAATCTCTGATAACTTTTCCTTAGCAGAAAGATTTTATATTTCTTACTCTCCTCCCTAGACTGGCAGCAATATTCTCTGAGGTGGGGCGGGGTGGGGCGGGGTGCTAGCTGTTTGTTTCCTGCGAAATAGCCTACTGGGATTCCCTGTATTTCATACCAGGAACTTGGCTGCCTCTGAAGAGGGACTGGACTGGCACTATCAACCCATTATGCACTGATATAAATTAGTCAACATGTTTGAAAGGATTTTCTCAGAGGTCCCTAAATGTAAGCAGTGCCAATCAAACTGAGTCACAACTGGAGGAAGGGAATGACTCGCTTGAATCAAATGGGTTTCCTTACTCGTTAGCCTTTAAACAAATCAGACCTGTGGCCTATGTCCTTGTACTGAAATGAAGAGGTATCAAAGCTGGCACTAGCCATAAAAGAGAAGGCCTGCAACCATTTGTGGATCTTCTGTTTTAGACTGGCAACACTGCTTGGGATCTCCTTTGGCAACCACTATACCCAGAAACAAAAGGCTCTGATTTATAATGGAGACAGCAATGGAAGCCTTGGATAGAGAAAGAAGCTTCCCCTATGGAATTAGTTTCCAAGCATCTCCTCTGTCTTCACATGAACCAAGGTGGAGCAGAAGCAGAGCATCCATGAAGAGGAGGATCTGCAGCTTAGACATCACAACTGTGGAATAACAATTATTATTGTTATTTAAACACATCTTGGAAACAGCATGTTGGAGGCAGGGTTGCTGTGGAGAATACTTCCCTCCTCCTCTACCAAGGGAAGTTGCTTTATGCAGTAGCTTCTGTCAGACAACTGGAAGACTATTCCTGGGTTAGGAATGTTTGGGGGCAATTTCTACTCATGAGTAGGTAGCTGTATATGCTCACTGTGTAGGGAGGCAGGGCAACTCCAACTATTGGCTGTGATGTTTGGAAGTCATTGCCATGCTGCTTGGAAGATTCTCGGAGATCTAACCCCCCAAAAGATTGGTTTTCGAATCTCTGCACAGCAGCACATGCACGAATGAGCTATAAAGCTCTTCAGATTTAAAAATTGTACAACTCATAGCAAGTCCATCAGCAGTCAAAGGATAAACGCTGATCAATTGAGAACTACTCTGCTGTAGCCTTCCCTCCTTCATCCATCACCCTATCCAAATCAAGTGATGGTTACCATTGATTTTACAGCCACAAGTGGGACTAGACTGCAGCATCAAAAGGTTCTACCAAGTCCTTCAGTGGCAACTGAGTACAAACTGCTATTTGTGCTATTGTACCAAGCAATCGGCACACAAACTGCAGTTGCAAGTACAGTACTCCTGCCTAGTATAGGGGTGGGTAATATTTGCCCTATTAATATTTTTGACTCAAACAACCAGAAGCCCCACCCAGTATGGTAAGTGGTAAGGGATTAGGAGAGCTGTAGTTCAAAACAACAGGAGAGGTTTAGTACTATCCACAGTGGCTGAGTGGCAATACCCAATATGTTTTCACACATGCATTAGTCTGATGCAATTCACGGATACTGTTCCCCTCCTTTCAATTCTAATCTCTACCACATAACTGTTGATTGTTCAAATTCATTTATAGCTCTTGCATTAGAGAATTATCTCCTAATAAATGGGACATACAGAAAGGGACTCGAGGCAATTCATGGGAATCAAGGTTCAGGGAGGTTCTATACTGCCTTTCAGATAAACCCCACAAAGCAATATTTGGAGCAAAATGATGCATAATTACATGGGAAATGGAACTGAACTTACTTTAATGTGCTAAATATCAAAACAGAAAAGCATGGATACAAGACATGCTTGGAAACAAAGATGATTAAACTAACAAACATAGTAACAAAGAATTCCAGAAGTGTATCTGTACTAAATTTTGAGAGATATTTTAGGAACAAAATGCATATATTTGCTCCCCCCATAACATACTACAGTGACCCTCCATTTTCACAAGGGTTCAAGGTGCAGCACTCTTGCAAAAGTGGAAAAATTGCAAATAACTCCCCCCAATGCTCCCCCTCCCATTCTCTTCTGGAGCTCCCCCTTCCAATTCCCTTGCCTTTTGCCCTCACACACGTGCCTTTCTTCTCTGCACCTGGTCAAAAGGGAAGGGAACTGGGGGGAGGCACATATGTGCTTTCCTTCTCCATGTGGTACTCCCCCTTCCCATTCCCTTGGCCTTTACCTCAGCATGTGTTCTCCATGCCCAGGCAAAAGGCAAGGGATTGGGGAGGGGAGGCATACCTGTGCCTTCCTTCTCTGCTATAGGTAGCATATGCAGCTATCTACTCTTCCTTCCCCTCCCATTCCCTTGCCCTTTGCCTTAGCATGTGCTCTCTGTCCTCAAGAAAAAGGCAACAGAATGGAAGGAAGGCACATGCACACTTTCCTTCTTTGCGAAGCGCTCTCCCTCCCATTTCCTTGCCTTTGGCCTCAGTGCATGTTTTGCAAGGGAATAAAAAGAGGAAAATGGAAGGGAGGCACATGTGCCTTGCGAATCATCAAATTGAAGGTTAAACCCATAAATGTTGGGGGATGTGTGACTATAAAGTAGCTGATTTCTGGTCTTGCCCAAATATCTTAATTCTCATTTCTGCATTTTATTCAGTGATTTTACAGAGAAAGTTTTGAATATGTGTTCAATGCCCTTGATTTTCCAGAAGATTTTGAAACAGCGACTCTTCCAGAAAAAGCAGTTCTAGTGACCTACACTGATTTGGATCTAGGTTACCATTTGACTTGTATTTAGTAAACTGCATTTTTAGAAGTATATACAGTAATTTTGTACTGGTATCAAACATGTTGCCAAGAATTGTCCAAGAACTGAAAGTAGCTGGACTAAAAATATTTGATTAGGATATTTTTTTTATTATGTGTACTACTTGAAATGATTATGTACAGACCAAAGCTTTCCTTATAAACCGATTTTATTGGAATACTTGTAAATATTATTTACATTTTAAGAAAAAAGAGCACTGAAAACTACTAACATACATGCAGAACACTCCTATGCATGTTGACTTGGAAGTAAATCCCATAATATTTAGTGAGGTTAACTCCCAGATATCATGTATACAATTGCAACCTAATTTTGCATACCCAAAGACCTGAGCACTGTAGGTTACTTAATCATTACTTATGTTTCCTAGAGATGGTCACCTGCAAATAAAGTTAGTTGTTATTTAAGAGTTATGAAATAATGTACTTCTAGAAATGAAAGAATTTTTCTACTCTGTATCACTGCAAATATGTAGTAGAAACAAGTTTAAATGTTTTGCTGTATAGTAGTATAATATATATAGTAGCAGCAAAACACCAACCCTTAGGCCAACTCAGAGCAATGAACAGTTCAGCACACATTGATTATGGCCACACTAAATGCAGCTGAAATAGCCCTGTTCTAAATTAAACAGGCTCTGAATGCTGAATCAAGTTCCAATCCCAGATTCACAACAGCTTTTAATTTACACCTAACAGTCTCGCCACAGCCTTTAATTAGCACCCCAAAGAAGGGTGTCAAACAGCAAGAAAGGAGTTGTAGCTCCATGGTACAGCCATGCTCTGTATGTAGAAGGTCTCAAGTTCCATGCTGGTATTTTCAAGTAGGAATAAGAAAGACACCTGTCAGAAACCTTTGTGAGCAACTACCTGCCCATGAAGACAATACTATGCTGAAATGGATGAATGGTCTGACTTGGAACATGACAAGTTCACATATTCCTATGATGTCTCACAGCTCAGGAAGCTAATTGTTGCTGTTATGTGCCTTTAAGTCATTTCAAACTTATGGAGATCCTAAAGTGAACCTATCACGGAGTTTTCTAAGGGGAGGGTAAGAGTCTGTGACAATCCAAGGTCACCCCATGCGTTTCCCTGGCCAACCAGGAAATTGAACCTTGGTCTCTAGGCTCACAGTTCAATATCAAACCATTGCATTACTCTGGCTTTCAAGTTCACTCTGTGTGTGTGTGTTATATAATATCTAACTAATATTTAATATACTCAACTTCAAACTAATTGCTATTCATGTCTGTCTTCAGGCATGGGAAGCCTAGAGGGTCTGACAGTAAGCAGCACTAAAAGCAGAAGGAGAATGAAGAAGCTCATCTCTATGAATTAATGCCTTCTTAATAAAAATTAACCAACATACAAAGCCACGCAGTAGTGGTCATTCTGGCAGCAAAGGTCAGCTGATTGGGTAACATGACTGTAAGGCTGCTGAACCAGAAAAAAAGGGGGCAAACTTCTGGAGCCAGACCATAATCAAACTGATTATGTACAACTGAGAGATACTATAGGGTTTACTTGGGTATACAAGCCTGTACTCACATCCCAAATCATTCCTTTAAACATAGTTTTGCTTATCAATAGGAACCTGCCTTTCCATGATAAACATTTATTCCATGGCAGCACTCTGAATTAACTTCATGTCCCTCAAACTGAGATGGTTTCTTTTAACTAAAGGACATTAAGAAGATGATGAGAGGGAGGGAGGGAGAGATGTATAAGTATCCCTGTGGTTCTTCCACCACTGGGTTACAGTGGAACCAAAGATCTGATGGCTTTCATCTTATTTTGCTGGCAACCACCCTGACTGTCTCCTCCCCCTACTCCAAGCCCAAAGGAAAGCAGCTTTCAATTCATGTGTATGGTAGGAGAGAACAAAGGGATAGGCAGGCGCACACACACAAGAGCGCACACGCGCAGACACACACACACACACACACACAGAGTCCCTTTGTCTGGGAAAGGCCATCCTTGTCGGCTTCCAGTGAGTTCAGAGTTGCAGTTTATGCTGATAAGGCCATCCACTCTAAATGTTCAACTGAAATTCCCTAGAACATTCTCAGTATGACCTTGTCTTCCCATCCAAAACCCAGTCCCTTTCCTTTAACAGAGGCAGAAGAAATCCTCCCAGTTTTCAGACAGAATATGATCAATACTAGTTTGTGTGCATTTGAGCATCTGACCTCATGCTTGTTTGCAGTATCCGCAAAAAATTTTTTTTAAAAAATTAAAAAGATGGAGGGAGATGTACCTATCAGGAAATAAGTAGGACAATTGGGAAATGCATTCAGTAAAGGCAGATTTTAAAACTAGCTGATTCATTAGAATCTAATGATTCAGCTCATTTTAAAATCTGTCTCTCACAAATGATCAAATGGAAAGTGAATAATACTGAATAGAGGCAAAGTTATATCAGAAGATTGTCTGTTCTGGTTCACCTTACTAGCTCCTGCAAGTACAGTGGGACAGAGCTGTTCCAAAATTTACATCAGTACAGAGGTGGCGGCAGTATTATATATCCACTGCATCCTCCAAACCAGCAGACTTTGTAAAGAGGTTGGCATGCCAACATTTATTCATATTTCAGGAAGAGAGACAATGGGGGAAGCCAGTAATCCAGAACCTCCCTGTCTGCTGTTTCGTCTGGATCCATCTACAGCAGATGCATTTTCCGCTCAGTTTGTGAGTACTGAAACATACACAATTTTTTACCCTTTGTGTGGAAAGGAGCAGAGTGGAAATAAAAGTTGGGCAGCAGATTTTTCACACTGAAAGAGATTATGTAAACCAATAGCTCTTTGGTGACAGGGGCATCATGCAGTGTTAGTACGCAGTATGTTACCTTTCACCATTCCTTAACAACTCCATCCTCCTTTTGTTTCCAGTGGCCTATATCTAAAAATTCAAACTGTGGCATTTTTCAAGCCACTGTGTCAACAAACCACCATCCACTGCCATGGATATCATGTGTTCAAAGTGCTCTCCAGATATTGCCTCAATAACTGTAACAATAACTTTGCAAGCTTGCTTAGTATTTGACTCATATTCCAGATGAGGAACTAAATGATAGCGACTGGCCGGAGGACCCCTGGAGAGGTTAACAGTCAAGGAAAGATTTGACCCAGAGATACCTCCAGATTTTAGTCAATATGCTACACCAGCTCCAAGTTAGCACAAAAGCTCCTCCATAAGTGCCCTCACAACCTCATTTTGCTGCATAATGAATGCCAGTTAACTATACCAACAGGCCAAAGACACTTCTAGGTGCTCCTGGACTCATGGTATAGACTAGGTCCTTAACGTTAGTATGATTTCACCTACAACAGAACTAAACCAAAATAAGGGCTTCTAATCACATGGTGTGTTTGATTATATTTTAACACAACTGCAGGAAAAAACATGTCTATGTCTTACTATGAACTTCTCCAAAGAAAAAGTACTACAGGAATGATAAATAATTAGTAGTAGTAGTGCCTGCTCCACAAGAGCACAATATTCCCCAAATCACGTCTGTGTATGCTTCTGATTGACTGAATCCACCCAGTTACTCAAGTTCTGTCCTACTGATGGACACTGCTGTCATCAATATGAAGTTAAACATTCAGGAGCGCCGTTCAATGTCCACTTGTAATCCAGTTTTAGCAAGCAATCCGTAAAGCTGGGGTAGCCAATAGCTTTTAGAAGTCAATTCTGTGACCCCTGAAGTCCCCACCAGTCCCTCAATGCCTCTCATCTCCCTATTAAAACCATTTCTGCCCCCCAAACCAAGCTAAAAAACCCCAAACCTGACCTCACTTTCTGTCACCATTTTGCAAGGCATTGCAAAGGAAAATGGACACATTTGAACATATGAGGGACAGCGGTGAGGCAAGGGCAGAAGTGGCCCCTGGCCCACACATAGTTGTCCACTCCTGCAGCAATATTATGCTTTCCTCAATACACTGGAGAACGATTTGAAAAATAACAAATATACCAGATAGTATATCCTTGATCCTAGGGTCTGATGACCTACCAGTTCCTGGGTCCAGGAAGACTACTAATAATCAAAACATTGTAAATGTATTTAGAGAGGTGGGTTGATGTATCACACTGAGCTTAAGCTTGCATGCTCCCATCTTTCTTCCCATCCTAGTCTAATTTGGTGTTTCATCCAAACTGGCCTGCTATAGTTCGTACTTGCTCTACAAATCAGAATAATGAAAGAGGGAACAGGATTCTGTTCTTCCATGTGGGAAGTAATACTGGCACAGAATATAAAGTGGAAATGAATAAGACTATACTGCATTCACATGATGCCATTAACACAACAGAGAAAATGGTGCAGGGATGGAAAATCAGAAAGATACTGTGATATTTGGTTAAATGTTATATACAGGCCAGTTTACTTTCAATTTGGAGGCAAATGAAAGGGATCTGACAATTTCTTCCTGAAAATTAACAAATGAATGGGCCTTTGAAGTGAAACAGCAGATTCTGGTTGAGTTTAGAATGATTATTCATATAAAAACTAATTAGATATGGATCTGTCAGGAATGTCACAGTGTATATCAGGGTGGGCAAAAGGGAGAACAGGATTTACTGGGTGGTTTACAGCAGATCAGTTAAGTTTCTGACTTTGAACTGTTTAACAAAAGATTCCTTGCCCCAATAAATTGGATGGTGGGAAAAATAATGCTTGAGGGGAAACCAGATATGTATTTTTGTGTAAAACCACTGGTTCTTCAGACCTGGAAAGTACCTTGATCTTGAATAAGCTGTTTTGCCCTTGATGAGAAACAAAAATGTCTAGAGAGAAAAATAATGTACACCAACAAATCCAGTATCATCAGAAGATGCTGTAGGAAATGGACTGATTTCAGATTATTCTCCTTCCAGCTGATCAGAAAGTCACACATCAAGTGAGTCAATGAGGAGACATTTTGAACGGCTCTTCAGTTCTGAATTGCCAGGCCATCAAAATATGGATAAATATGTGTTCCCAAGCTCATTCAAGCAGAGCCATCAAAGTAACCAAATCTCTGTGGATGTACTGAATGATATGGAAAATTCAGAAGGAAGATCAGATGTTGATGATCCTTCTAAAATGAATAATAAAAACAAAACTCAGATGATTTCATTCGTATGTGAACATAAGTACAGTCAGACCTCCACATCTGCAGGTTTGACTTTCACAGATTTGTTTATTTGCGAGTTTCCTCAACCTCTGCCCTCTCATTTCAGGCACTTTTCCAGGGAAACCTTCCCCCTCAGCAGTTCTAATCAAGATACACAGCCCTTTAAAAACCCATCTCTTGCCCTCCTCCACTAGTAACTGCCTAACCACCTAAGGGTCAGCCCAATTTCTCAGCACCACAAACCCTGTCCTGATGCCCCCACATTCAAGGAAGGATATAGAATCATAGAGTTGGAAAACACCAACCCCTTGCTATGCAGAAACTCCCATCAAAGCATTTCCAACAGATGGCCACCTAGCCTCCGCTTAAAAATCTACAAAAAAGGAGACTCCACCACACCCCAAGGCAGCATATTCCACTGCTGGACAACTCTGACCTGTCAGGAAGTTCTTCCTGAGGTTCAGGTTGAGTCTCAGGTGGAACGGGCAAGAGAAAGGAAGTATAGGGCCACCATGGCCACCCACCCCTTACCCTCTCCTTTCCCCTGACCTGGTTTGGACCTTCAGTGACCATTTTCCCCACCACGCCTTGGTCTTCTTTCTCATAGACGTGCGCGCGCACACACACACACACATTGATAATTGTGATTTTTCCACTTTTATGAGGGTCCTGCACTACTAAGCCTAGTGAAGGATCAATTGTAGTCTTCACATCCAGTCATACCACTGATCTGCCCAGTTGTTTCATGGCTACTGTAGAAATTGGGGTCTTTCTGCAATAAGATTCAAATCGCCTCACATTTTCAGTATGGAATAAGACTAGGATACACATACTTCTTAAAAGACAAGTCGGCTGTGGAAATAACTTCCTTGTCACTTAAATCTACTGGGAATGTATCTTGAGAGATGGGCACAAAATCATGGCCTCCAGTATCAAGGCTCTGTCATGTGAGTATCACAGAATTTTCACTGTGGCAATTCTACTAACTCTGCATAGTAGAGCTTGGGGGATAAGCCCTGAAAATGGGACCTACAACCCATAGTCTTTGAAGGCTGATTTCCAGTGAGTCCTGAGGAGGGATGGCACATCAGATCCACTCCTCTTGGAAGGTGTTGGTATTTCCAGTAGTAGAACTAGGCCTCTCTCACCCTCATTAAATCTTATATCACATCTAATGCAGTTATAGCTATTCTACTGAACTGGCTATGATCTAGGCGTTGTAAATTCTCTCACCTTTATAGGCTAGGCTGGGCTGATTGTTCAGAAGGTATGACAGTGAGTATCAAGCAGCAAGTGAAGGTAACAACTGGCTTAACAGAATGAAAGTTCACTATGTGTGCCTGAGGTTATCTGTATCTCTGTAGGGCTTGGCCTTAAAGCCTGCTGAGGAGGAAAAACACAGCCTCCCTCATCCTGCCAAGGCAAAATATCTCTGGGGGTGCTTCAGCAAGTGATTGTTGTTCAAGACAACCTCAAATCAATTTTTGTTATGCAATCTGCACCCTACTGGCTTGAACACGTAACCCATTTTGTGGCATGGCACCCAAAACAGACTCCAAAAAAGATAAATCACTTTTTAAAAATGGATGCAAGGGTGATCTGGCTGCAACATCTGTCACCCCATTGATGACCAGGGTTGATTCGGCTCAACATCAGTTCTGCTTCTGAAAGCCTTTATTTGTCCAGAATGTGCCTGTTTCTAAGCAAAAGTAGACCAGCAAAGTAAAATGGATGTTGACGGATCAAACCTAGAGGTGAACAACTGCATACACAAACTTCCAAGGCAGAAGCTCAAACCACCCTCACCCCCAATAGCTTTAGTGTTTCTACCTGCAGTTCTTCCTAAGCCTTGGCAGTTTAAGTCATGATGTGCCACATTGTCCATTCATTCAATCAATCAATATACTTCACAGCAGCAAAAGAATATAGTCTTAATTAGATATTTATCCCAGAAAACTAACCCGTGAAGAGACAGGCTAACAATGAAGCACTGCTCATAGCAATACAGAGAACACAAGGATAAAATCTACAGATGTCCTCCAGAGGTTTTGGATGAGAACTCCCATAATATCCAATCACTGGCCATGCTGGTTGGGTCTTATGCAAGCCCTAATTTGAAGCATAGTTCAAAACATGGGGAGAAACAAAACAATGGAAAAGGCACATGCAAAATCTGAAGGCAGTTTACCTTGTTCAAAAGAATTATGCCTGCCTTTCCATAGATGTGCTGGAATTCAGTGCAGCACAGCATTTAAGTACTTCCTTTGTAGTATTTCAATAATCTTCACATACAATCTGTAAGGTAGGTTAGTACAATCTTTCCCACATCACAGTAGACAAGAAATGAGAAAGGGAATGACTGTCTACTGAGTTCATGGTTTAAGATCTAAACCCTGAACTTCTTGGTTCACAGCTAATTCCTTAGCTATCAGTGACTCTGTGAAACAAATGTGCAGGTGTTTTCTCAAGATTACCAAAGTATTGCCATTTGGAAGTAGTCCTCTCTTTCTCACCAGTTTGGATTCCCAGGGGAGCTCAAAACAGTAACATGCATACCAACCTTCAACTACTGCTATTTCATAATCCAAATATTACCAAATCTCATAAATTCTGATAGTTGCAATAGTTTTTTTCCTATCCCAGAGATTAAATACAGAATTTAGTTTTGTAGAAATGTGGCAGTCTATTTTTAAATAGAAATCCATTTCAGAAAATAATGGCTGAAGAAGAACAGCTGAGGAGACTAGCAAAACTAAATTCTAAAGCAAAAAGACTTTAGGTCAGTGAAGCTTGGTTAGCGTTCATCAAATATAGTATTATTTTAAAACCAGTTCTGCAAGAATGAAGAAAAAGACTAGCAGTAAGAATTGTACAGAATCTGAATTGAAACACATTATTTACAAAAATACATGGTGAAATCCAGTGTGTTAACTGTGGCTGTACTGGGACTTCAGAAACTCAGATTCAATCTCCACTGAGCTACACAGCTCACTAGGAGATTTGGGCCCGTCATTATCTCTCTATCAGCATCACAGTGTGTTAGAATAAGGAAGTAGAAAGAGAGCCATATAAGCAGCACTGAAGCTAGTGAATAAAAAAAAGTTATATAGGAGAGTAATACAATGTTTTGCTCCTCAAGGCTAGCTTTCACCCCTTCCAAAGT
Source organism: Ctenosaura bakeri (assembly GCA_948474755.1). NCBI lineage: Eukaryota > Metazoa > Chordata > Lepidosauria > Squamata > Iguanidae > Ctenosaura > Ctenosaura bakeri. Next base: position 175,632 of record CAOLHI010002956.1, read on the forward strand.
AGAAACCATAACATTCTTAGAAGAAGGGTGTGCAGAGATCTTCCAAATTAGAATAGCCATTGATACTTTATGCAGTTGAACATTTTAGAATCCAAACCATGAACAGAAACCAAATAATTTTTAAAAGGTCACTTTTCCTACCATGCAGTGCAGACAAATATTTTAATGAGTCAACACAATAAATGGGCAGCCTCACTCTAACTTTTCTACCTACTGGGCCACTTAAAACTGAGTCTCTAACACTGCTTATATAAAAGGCCACCACGATTCTTTGTACCTCTGCTCTGTGCCTACACAGGAGCCTGTATGTTTCAACCAAAGCAAAAGATAGATCTGTGAGTAGGAAGCAGCCAGATTTTGTGTTTTCAAAAAATGGGAAATGGCCACTGATTTGTTGTTCAAGGATGAATTGCTTGGTGCCATTTGATACCAACACTCCTACTGACAATTCATTCAGTTGTCAATCTCTATCTTCGTAAAGGGGTCTAACTGTTGATATCATGACCAAAAGACCTGACTTTTTTTTTTAATTTTACTGTTTCTTTCCTACTTTTTAAAAATCACCTGGTATGACGAAAAACTGTTCACTTTGAGGGCATCCTGGTTTGTTCTAATTACAGTTACTACCCAGCTGCAGATACTGTTTTATCTCTGAAACAGAAGGCATTTGACCTTCTTGAGATCAACAGGAAGAAAAATCTTCCTTACGTCAGAATGAACACTTTGATGGTGGAGAATACTGAATCTATTAGGACAGAATACACATAGTGTTAGCATTACCTTCCAGGACTACGTGTCTGTCAATGCAGGCTTGTCCAAAGCCTTCATTCTCTAAACTTCCTGGTTAGAAAGCTGCAGTGTCTAGGCTAGTCGTTCTGGGAAACTGCTGACTCCTGAACAGAATTCTGCCCTCTGCGTTTCCTGGAAAAGACTTTCGTTGTTGGCTCTTCTCCTCCTTTCTTACCCATATTTTCTGCTCCTCCCATTTCTGCCCACTGTGTCCTGAAGGAACAGTGAATTGTCACCACTGTCCAATTTTTAAAACAAAAATCCAAAAACATTATTCAGTTTAAAAAACAAAGGAGAAGTTCCACAACACAAAAGAACAATCTGCAGCTATGAGAACTAGAAATGTACCTTTAAAGAAATTAAAGTGGAGGTTTATTTCATCTGAACTCATTACTTCCATAACTCCAAACTTGATCTCCAATTATGGGAGCAAAAGGGATCAGAGCAGGAAGGGGCAGAATTCTGGATGACAACATGTAAGACCACAATTTCTGAAACAGAATATATATCTGAATGCTCCCCCTTAAGCTTAGAAAACCAGAGAGAATGAGAGAGAGTTTATGCAGAAAACAACTATTGGGGGAAAGGACTGGAGTATCTTTCTTCTTGATGTTAAAGTTTACTACATAGGGAAGCCTTCAAGAATATTATCTGTCACCTGCAAGATGAAGTGACAAGTCCTCAAGTTTGTGAAACCCTGGCTCCAAGCACTCATGCTTTTTGAGTATAGCATTTGTATCTAAATAATCTATTAATTTTTCTTGATTTATTTAATTTATATCGTACCTTTCTCCCAGTATTGGAACCACTGAGGGTTGCTGCACATAAAAGAGAATCAGCCAGCAAAACAGTTCACAAGACAAAACTTCTTGCCTTCCCGGCATAACATCCAGGCCAAACGCCTACTTATGCTAGTCATCAGGCTACTGACACATATGTTGAGGGGAGGGTGGATGAAAGAGTAAGGAGTAGCAAAGCTCCAGGACAGCAAGTGCCTTTTATTCTTGGTCACAAACAATCCCAACTGTGTGTGTGCTTCAAATATACACACAAATATACAAAAAAAGCACAGAATTAGGTTTGGCAAATGGTTCAGCCCAGGAGCTATTTCACTGAGGGAGGGAAATACACACACACATACACACACACACCCCCCAGAGAAAAACTGGATTATTTTTTACCATGGGACTGTCAGGAAAACAATCCATGAGAAAAAGAGAAGGAAGAAACAAGAAAGAGTCTTCCAAACAATGTAAACCATACTGGGGGCAGGGAAGCATCTTCTGCCCTTTTAATTAGTGAGAGGTCAGAGAGAATGTCAAGCTTTGCCATCGAGTGCCTCTGTTTAGAGGAGGAAATTAGACTTTTAAATTAAGGTGCTTTTGGCCTTTCTCAATAGGATTCGTACAGGGGGAAAGAATGGTTCAGTATCCCTTTGCTCTCCCAATGGTTGCACTGAACAGTATAGATGCAACCTAAGGTCAGACTGATACAGCACCAAAATTTATCACTGCCAAAAGGTATTTCCATGCCCCTCCAAAGCTGCACATAGATATTTAGTTCTAAATGGGACCAGAGTTATTCCAGAGGGAAGGCCAAATTGTCACGTTGTCAAATAGCACCAAGCATATCTTTGGCACTAAGTAAATGTTAAGTGATGGCAGTAGACAATCACTCTCTGCTTTGCTCTCCACTCAAGCATGGCCTGATGAGGATGGGCACAAATAAAAGCCACAAGCTACGCTCTCCATTCTCTCATCTACCCACAAGGTGAATTGAGGGTGCTTCCTTTTACTTCCATATGCTTGATTTTCTCCCCAGAAACAGGAAACCCACAACTGGGTCCTTAAAATTAAGATATTTCTTTCATCTTAGGGTTTAAAAATAATCACAGGCCTACTTTACCAGGATACGCCAAACATTTGTATCAAATTTGTTGCTCTGTACCTTCAAGTTGTTTTTGACTTATGGGGCCCCTAACACGAAACTATCACTGCGTTTTCTTGGCAAGATTTGCTCAGCGGCCCTCCTCTGAGACTGAGCTTCCATGGCTGACCAGGGATTCAAACTCTGTTCTCCAGAGTTGTAGTCAAATGCTCAAATCTCTACAGTATGCTGGCTTACATGCATGCCCCCAATGCAAGAGCCATCTCCTCTGCCAACTCATACCACACATCCAGGCCCTGTGCAATGTCTCTGTTTCATGCAACTCCATATATTTCTTCCACTCTGTAGTTGCATACTTTACCTTCCCAGTATGTACTTCATGTGCCTAGTTGGGTTTTCCCCCCCTTGGTGACTGAATCTAAACATGTAGGGGTGAGGCAGTGAAGACCTGTTAAATTAAAATGAAACCATATACAATATTTCCAATCCAACTGTGAAAGGCAGGAAGGGAGAGAAAATACTGCATGGTCATAAGGAAAAGCAAAACCATTTTTTGTACTATAGATAAGAATTCCCAATACATCTTTGCCTCACATCCTCATAGCTGACTCCACCTTGCTCTAATATCCCAGAAGTAAGGTCATCGGTATCTGTGATGGTTAGAGAAACCTTAATCTCCAAGATTCCTATGAAACAGTCCTTCCTGCTATCTCATAAATTTAATTTCCTGCCTCCTAAATTTCCATGAAAACAAAAGCCCAGCTTAAAAGAATTTAGAGGCTGTCCAGACCAATCAGTCAAGGGAATCCAGCGAAAGGGGCAGGCGGGGAGGAGGGGAGAGATGGAATGAATCTGGGCGGGTGATGGCAGATTTGCTGAGATCACCCAAGGCCTAATAAGTCATCCTGAATACTTTTTTAAAAAAGCATTTGGGCAGTGTGTCCAACGAAGAGAAAAATCACAGTATACAGTAATACTCCTCTGGCAACTCAAGCAGTAGAATATCAAGGGTGCTGTAGGCCAAGGGACCAGAGGGCAACAGCAGGCCTGGGTCCCTCTTTCAAGAAGGGAGAAAAGGCGACACAGGACTGGAATAGCTCTGGTGGGGAAGAAAGCCTACGGCTCAGCATTTAAAGCGACAGGCATAGCAGCAGAGGAAGCCAGGGAAAGCAGACAGGCAGCACAGTTTTACAAGCCAGCCAGAGGAAAATTGTACTTCTACTTGCATGTGCAAGATTATAATCATGACAATGTAAGCACATTTGCCGACAAAGGCAGAAGGATAGAGGGGGAGGATGGATGTGTATATGTGCCTTTAAGTTGCCTGTTAACTTATGCAGATCCTATGAATTTAATAAAAGAATACTCAGAGGTGGTTGGGCCCATTTCTTCCTTTGAAATATAGCCTACAGCACCTGGTATTTGCCGGCAGTCTCCCATCTAAGGACTAACCAGAACTGACCCTGCTTGCCTTCCAAGATCAGACAGAATCTGGTACCTTTAGGGTATTTAGGTGGGCAGGGAGACCCTGCTCAAACATGCCTGGGTACAGAACATGATACTGATCACCTATGTTTAAAACCTTTTACTACCATACTATCCTCCTCACCATTTGTTTACCATGCTGTGGTATTCAGTCCTAGATTGTTCTTCAAAGGTGGCTCCTTTCATATTCTTCCCTTGCAAAATTCCATTTGCCTTTGGCAAGCTCCATGCTCTTTTTTTTTTTACTTTAAATGAAGGAAAACAACAATCTTTTCTCATTCAATAGATATAATGGGATGGGTTTTGTTCCCTGCAGAACAGAGACATTTACCCATGCAACACTGAGGATTTGGGAGTCAGAAAACTCTTTCCTTCCCTTTAACTAGAACAGAACTGTTGGAGCAAAAGAACATTCCTCCTGTAAGAAAACCAAGGAATACTGTGGTTATACATAAAAGCCCAGGCATACAAAATGCTTACCCTGCCGAAGATAAATGCTGAAAAAAGGAGAATCTCATTTATACAATATTTCACTATTAAAAGCCATCTTAAAAATATGGTTTTAAAGCTGTTTGTTTCTACCTTTAAAAGATCAAGTTTTAAAAGAAACTACATGTGGTTAGAGGGTTACTTTAAATGCGAACAATACTAACACAGTAAATCTACTTTTGCTGTGTGTGTTACAGAAGTGTAGCTGGACATAGGACATGCACCATGTTTTTCTTTATACTGTCTCTTAGTGCATAATAAAATAAAGAGCCTTGTTGAGGGAGTATTTTTAAGAGCACTTATTCCAGTGGTTGCAAATTTGCTGAATTACAACTAAATATAAATGCTCAGTACTGAAGATTACAGGAAGCATTGTCTAGAATCTTCTTTTAAGGTAAAGGTAAGGAAAACTTGGTGCAATTCCCCAGTAAACTAAGTAAGATGTAAAGAAGTAGGACCCTTAAATATAAAATGCAAGTCATAACCAAGAAATGACTCTGAAACAAAACAAATTTCTTCTTCATTAGCATTTCTTTGAAGGCTTATTCAAATGTTTTTTTAAAAAACAAGGAAGTAGACTATTGTACCAGCCCAAAGCTGCTCCCACGCATCCAAATCTTCTAAAAGTAAAAGTTCACAGTTGTTGAGAACTTGTACAGTTTCAGTAGAAAAAAAAATTAAAATATACAAACTGATATGGTTTATTTTTAGAATAAAAAAATCTTATTGATGCAAACTTAAGAACAGCTATGTATGCAATATAGTGAGCAAGTTATATTGGTTTTATTCTTAACATGGCTAAATAAATGGGCTTCTGGGTCAAGGGTGGCAGGAATATTTAGGTCAGCAGTGGAACTAAAATATCCTCCACTTGCATTTTCAAAAATTAGTCAAAATATTTTGCTGGTTTTCCATTCCTAGTGAGATGAGGCTTTAGTTACCAAAAAGAGTCCAGATTTACTACCTAAGGATGCCTAAATGCAAAGCTGGAAAGTATTCACGTTGTGTATCAGAGAGTAGTACCTTTGCTCAGAATTCAAACACACTTCTCTGATATCCTGAGAAGGTAAATGCAAAGAGGGGTAGCGTGCAATCTTAACATAAAATGCACGAGCAAATGTAACCAATCCCAGCTACTGTTGACCATGGCATGTGCCATGCTCTTAACAATAATATCCAATATCACTGCACAATGAAAACAACCCAGCTTTGGCTCACAATTTCCACAATGGCCCTTAGGACCTTTCCCATAGCACACACAAGAACTTAACTAATTGAAATGACATTGGCAGAACCATCAAAGCTCAGCAGTTCTGCTTAAAACCAGATAATCTGTAAGAGGGTGCTTGGTTTTAGCCTTACTTTTCTCTTGTGTAGCATAATAATCTAACCTGGACTTTCAGTAGAAGATCTCCTGTCTATTAGCAGGATAACCTACGTTGGGCTTATTACCAATCACCCTCCAGTCCTTCTTCTTTTATTTTATTCATACTACCTCTCAGTATCCACAAGCAACCAATACCGGGAATGTAACTCTACAGAACAAATAGCCCTGATATGGCAACCTTGTTTCCCCCAGCCCCATACCAGTGTGAAAGTAATGCTGAATTCTCCAGAAACATGCACAGGAAGGACACAAGCACATGCATGGGACATATAAATAAGCTTTGATCCAGACTGTGCATCTGAGGTCTGTATTTGCCTTCTCAATACAATGCACTCACTGCACCACACTGGAGCACTGAATAAAGGGTAGAGCAGTCCCTAACTGAATTTTGTCCCTTGTGTTTCCCATGCCTTAAAGCAGAGCAGCACTCTCCCATCACCGCTCACTGTTTCTGAAGAAATGTATAAGATATTTGCGCACATACATACCAGTGCAGACATTCCTTATTATTTTTTTTTTAAAGAAAAAGCATTTATCAAGCCAGTGGCTTCCTTAAACCTTGCAGAGTTGACTCTAAGGTCCAGGATTGCTATCATGCCTTCTAGTATGTCTGATAGCACTTTATTATGCAAATGCTTATGTTTAACATTCCCACCCAAGTTAAATGTCTTACATCTTCTGGCATGCTTACAACCCCCTTCCACTGACATCTTGATGCGCTGTCAAAATTAAGAGTAAAGTCAGCAAAAGCTCTGCAAGAACTCCACTACTAGAATTTTTTTTTAAAAAAACCTGTATTTTACCCAAATCCTAAATTCCATATTTTAAGACTAAGGAGTAACTTAATCTTTTCTCTCCATTCTTTATCATTTTGAACATGGGTGATCTTTCCTTAGCTTGTCTCATCACTCCAGGGGAATTTGCACTTGATTTTATTCATAGTATCTCTACATTCCTATATCATCAATTTTGTATTCACATATCCTTCCTTCCCCTAGGTTTGAAAACTTCTTTTCTTTTTTAAATGATAGCGTCAATTGTTTAATAAGCATTAAGGAAGTTGTGCAGCACAGCTGCAAAAAGAAAGAGGTTAGAAGACTGCTGCTTCAGTGAGTATGGCCAGTGTTTTTGAAAAGAAAAAGGTGGGGGAGAGAAAGCTCTTTTAGAGCAATCGCCTGGTCATTCCAGAATATAGTCAAGGTGACTATTAGAGATACAGTGGAAAAGTTGACGCTTCTTTAACGAAGCACTAACTTGAAACCAAAGAAAACTGTGAAGTCGGATTACTCACAAACAGGAAGAGACACAGACTGCATCAGATACAGTTAAGTTTTGTTATTCATTTTATATACCACCAACAATACTTCACACTTAGCAAATAACATACTGCACACAAAAAAGGCAAGTCCCTGTCCCACTTCACTTACAACTGAAATTTCTACAGTAGAGGAAAGCAAAGGAAGCGGGGGGAGGAATGACTATGAGCAAATGTAGCTACATGCATTCGACTTCATTCTGGAACGTATCATGTGAAGGACAACTGGCCTTAGCACAGCTCTAATTTAACTTGCAGAGTATTGGTAGTGCAATTGTAATTATACAAGCTGGAAGGGCTCATAAAGAACATCTAGTCCAACCCCCAACCTCCCTTCCAATAAGGCTCTGCAGGACAGGATGTGACACAGCATCCCTGAAAGATGGCCATCCTATCTCAGTCTTAACATTTCCAACATATTTCAGGGTTTAAGCACAAAAGAATACTGCATAGGAAGACAGAGAAATCTTCCTTAGAACTTTCAAAGAGAAATGGTTCATATTGGGTAAATCATGGCAGCTGAAATTAAATACAGTCAGCCCTCCACATTTGTGAGTTTCACTTCTGCGGATTTGATTATTCACAGATTATTTGCTGTCACCTCTGCTGCCTCCCTATGCCATTTTTAATAGGGACTACAAGCCTCGTGAGATTGAGAAACCGAATGAGGCTTGTAAAAATGGTGTGGGGCAGCAGTGAAGGTAGTAGTAAGCCCCACCAGTCACCCTCTTCTGCCTTGTGGAGGAACCCCGATGCCTGAAAGGAATCCACGGTGGGTTAAATATGCTGGTCATACTATTTTGTGTGTTAAATGTATGTTTGGGAGGGCCTAGAGTTATTCACGTTTTTTTTGCTTTCACAGGTATCCTGTGCCCCTAACCCTAGCAAATGTGGAGGGATGACTGTAATTCTAAGAGAGACAATCTCGCCAAAGAGCTTGGAAATGTTATTTTCCTGGACTACATATTCAAAATTCCTCCAAACAAAGTGGCCAGTGGCCACAACGGCTCAGGGATTCTGGGAGTTGTAACTGAAAAATAACTTCTCCAAGCTCTGGTAACTAGCCTACACCCTAAACGGTGATCCATTTCCTAAGCAAAACAGAGGTGCCTGACCACACACAACACAATAAGCAATAAAGTACATACAACCCAAAGTCACCCACCCCAACTCAAGGACATAAAGTACATCTGCTTTAGCTGCTTCAGGCTATTGCTGCTTATTCAGGAAAATCCCCACAGGAGATACTGAAAGGCCTTTCAAGCAACTCGCACAGAATGCTGCCTGACTACCAACAGTGGAGACATTCTAAAATGGGTCAAGATGACTGCAGGTTTCCACATTACAGGCCTACAGGAAGACAGACAGACACATACACACACACAGTAAACTTCTAGCAAAAGATGGGTGTGGACACAAAACTAAAGATTCCTAAAAATTGACTCATTAGAAACATGCTAGCTCTAAACTGAATCGCCACTGGGAATTGCCAGTCTCAGTTCACCAGTCACGTCATCAGCAAGCCTCTCCCAGATCTAGGGGGGAAAGGCATCTTTTCTGCTTGGCCCAGCATTCCTCCCTCTTTTCCCTTATGGGTACCTATTAATAGAAAGAAAGGAGGAGGGGAGGGAAAAGCCAGCCTGTTCAGTTTCCCAGTAGTCTAGCTGGATCTTCCTTCTTCCTGTGTGGGCGTGGTGGAGCTGCCGGCAGCTCCACTGAGGTCTTTGGCTTCCCCCAAAAACCCAGGAGAGGAAAAAATAGCCTTCCTGTTCAAACTCACAAGCTCCTCTTTCTACCCAGAACACCCCCACTTCATCCACACAAGGGTCTGGCTGTCCAATTGGAAAATAATTAGATAGCAGTTTTATTTACGACTCCTCTGTCTTCCCCTCTCACCCCCCCCCATTTTAATGGCTAAATGGTGACTCATTTTGGCAGCATTAGAATACACAGGAAGTTTTTTCTATTTTACAGGCACCGTTGTTCATTTGTTGTTAAATATTTATCCCACACAATGGTGCCTCAATGGAATCTGAGGGGCTGTTTGTGCAGCTTTCTTGCAGAATGCAAGGCAATTGGATCAGATCTGAAAGAGGCAGCAGGGGCATAGTCCTGAAAAAAAAAATAAGGGGAAAGGCCTGAATTCCTGACTTTGAAGAACAGCTGCCTTGTGACACCTTCATGCATTACTTGTGTCATACCACGCACTCAAGATCACACCCTTGAACTCCACATTAATCCAGAGTAAAATACCACTCCCTGATTCCAAGCTCAAAAGCATCAATGCAGATAATAACCTCACTTTATCCCCAAATATACGTTAAAGGAAGCCTTTCTGATAGGGATCTACTCTTCAGTTACCTTTTCAAGAAATATAATTAGGCTGTTAAAGGGGCACCTCATCTACATTTAATGATCCTGAAAATCCCCCTCCAATCAACTTTCACATATTCTTTACAGGGGTTTTCTGTTTCAGTCATGCATGTAGATTTTTTCCTCAACCCACCTCCAAAACCCCACTTCATTATCAGTCTAATAGCCAAAGGCCAAAGACATTCAAATAGCTTTGAGCAGGGTGAGCCAAAGTCTCCTCAAGCATTCCACCCCACAAATTCTGTTTCATTGTTAGGGCAAATGTTGGTATGAAGCAGCCGGGGCTGCTCCCCTAAAACTCTCTTCCCCCAGCACCAAAGAACGGCTTGTCACTGGAATACCCTTCCCATCTGGACAGCTAGGAAGAAATGGCCTCACCCATCTCTCCAAAGCATGAAGTCCAGGCATGGCGGGGGGGGGCAGGAGAGGAGGGATGTGTTTGTGTTCATATGAAATTTCCGCTTCCTAGGAGCTTGGCCGAAAAGACAGAGAAAGGAGTGGGGGAGGAAGATGGTGACTTGACATTGACAGGCCTTACAATAGGAGGGATGCATTGTAATCAAGGCCTTGCTCCCACAACCCCTGGGAGCCAAGCTGCCTGAAACCAGATTTCAGTGCACTCAACCCTCCAAGCCCTTTGGATTTCCTCTCCGCCCCACTCTTGTGTGAAACCAGCATAGGGGTCAGGCCTTTAGGAAAGGTTCCCAGGACAAGTCAGAGAGCAACTATCATTTTATTTTTCAAAGCAATCTTGAGAGAGAAGTCACCAAGAATCCCGGGTACTACTAAGTGATCACTGATTTAAAAAATCCCCCCAGATATTCTTTTAACTTACTCGTTGGCCTGAGCTTATCTCTAACCACCATATGCAAATTATCCATAGCATTAGCTGATTTCCTTCCATTTTCTGAATTGTTTGCAGAGGAGTTAGAAGACTTAAGAGATGCCATTGTTTCCACAGGGCAACAAAACAATCTCAGAGACCACCAACGTACAACCCATCCCCACTATACACACATGTGCACATGCACACACACACATCTGTTTGAAGAGCCACAATCAAATGGAACAATTTGACCCCCGTTCCCACAAACCCACACATATCCCCACTGCTTTATCCTCTCCCTTCCCTCATCACATCCTGTTCAGTGAGGGTCTATTTCCCCTGATGCATTTCTAATGAGGCCTGAAAAGATCATGTCAGCTTTTGTTTACTTCCTCATTTTCACCACACCTAAGATGTCAGCACAGCAATGGCATAGGTGGAGCACTGCTGTACCCAGCAGCATACAACGAATCTCAATGGCAGCAATAGGAAGATCTATTCTGTACTGACTTGCATAAAAGAGAATTAAAGGGAAAGGTCACCTTTTGATGGGATGGTTCATTTTGTTACTGTAACGGGCTACATTCAAGCTGAAGGGGAAAACTCTTTTTAAGGATAAAATTGTTCTTGGCAGGACTAGAGGTTAAAACAGAGAGCTACTGGGCCAATATTGATCTAACTGATATACAATAAAGAAAAAAAAAAAACCTCCACTGCACCACCGCTTCTTTACTTTGTGCCAATCTGGCCTCTAAATAGATTTGGCAAATCTTATTTTGTAAGAGGTTTCACTCCCAATTTTCAGAAACTAAAGGGTCTCTGAAAAAGGGATCTGATTTCTTGAGCATTTTTTATGTACCACTAAACATGCTCCTAGTACTTTGCAGATACAAAGCAAAAAACCTGGAAGGGACAGAGACCATGCTCCACACTCACTTACCCTGATCTCATTGCGCCGGATCTCTACATCACACACTGAGTGTCCTTGATGGGCCCCACTGTAGTAGCAACAGAACTGGCAGACAGCAACCTGCTCAGCCTCGCAGTGGTACAGTCGGTAGGCATTGTGCTGGGGGCAACTCCAGGCCCTGATGTCATCTGCCTCCACCAGGAGGTGCCCACGGGCTGTGGAGGGCTGCTGCAGGTGTGTCTGAACATGGGACTGGCAGCAGGGAGCTTCACACCTCAGGCAAATCTTCTGGGCAGGCAAAGGTGGCCCACGGCGGCAAAAGACACAGTGTAAGACTGAGGGAGTCTTTTCTAGGTTGAGAGAGTTGAACTTCTCCACAATGTTGGTCAGCTTCAAGTTCTTCTCAAGGTTGGGCTTCTGGTTGTAGGCCTGGTTACATTCAGGGCAACGCACCAGCCCTGCCTCTTTGGCCCAAGCCTCTCCTATGCATCCCCTACAGAAATTGTGCTTACAAGGAAGCTGGACAGGTTCCACAAAGACATGCAGGCAAATCGGACATATAAGCTCTTCTTCAAAACAGTTCTTCCAGTTTTCAGCCATGTCTCAATCCGAGTGTTTATTTTTAAAAATCTCTCTTTAAAAAGTCAGTTTTTGGTCTACCAATGCAGATGGTGATGAATTTTCACTTTTGCAACAGAAAGGCCACTAAGTTGCTAGTAAATCAAACAAAAATAAAAATTAAAAAAAAATTAAATGCGGCTCTAATTCCTAAAATTCAAAACAAAATACCTCCCTTCCAGAAAGCCCAGCAAAGAAATCCAACAGTTACCATGAAATTAATTATCAGTATTAATAAAGTAGAAATGCTAATATTTAAACCCCAACAATTTTAACTCCTTAGAGTTTTGACTTTTGATTCTGAACAGCACAACTTACCGAGCGCTGAAAAAAATCCATACAAAATCCAGAGGAAATGAGTCCAAATGCCATATGAACCTTCTAAGTTAAACGCCGCCAATGTATCACGACTTTCTGCCCAACATTTGATATTTTGAAAGAACTTTTCTCTCTCCCGACTGAACTCCAGAAAAGCCCTTTCCAAGTTCCTTTTCCCACAACGCAGTTCAACGTTCAAGTCTTTAATTAAACCACAGAAAAAGTTGAAGGAAAAAAAAAATCCAAACTCAAGATTAAAAAGAAAAAAAAAATAAAACGTCTAACTTCTAATGCAGCAGAATGGTGCAAAAAAAATTCTTCGCTGGCTTTGGGACAGTGCAATCTCAGTAGGAAGACGGTCAGTCATTCAGATGAAATTCCAGTCCAGGGCCAAAGGGACCCTCCCATCCTTTGCTCCTTTTTCACAAATAGGAATGAGGAGGAGGAGAAGAAGAAGAAAAATAAGGAAAGTAGAAACCACGGGAGACAAATTCAACCAGAGAATCAACCTGCTCCTAATACACCCCGGGATTCTGCCTTTGCGAAATCTGTCTCAGCTTCTATATTAATCAGACAGAAGTGGAAAACAATACTCCCCACTCCAAAATTCCCCAGGCTTTTGGAGAGTGATGGGTCGCTCTTACTGGAAGGAAAACAAGTATGCCTTGATCAAACTGAAAAGGAATTTCTCAACTGCTAATGAAGAGCCCAGCCCCCGCCTCTTCCCCTTTGCTTCTGTTTTCCTTCTGACATGAAAGCTATTTCTCCTTTTGGAATCAGCCTGCAAAAGGGGGCAGGGAGGAGGAGGACAGACACGCACACGCTTCAAGGGAACTGCCGAAATGTACAATTCCAAGTGGACTCGGTCAGTCCTCAGCCATTTTGAGCAGGGGTGGGTTTTTTTTTTGGTTTTTGTTTTTAATTGGTGGGGTTTTGTTTTGCTTTGCGAAGTAGAAACAAATCTATTAAAAAAAAAACGTAAGAGGGAGGGTGGATCGTGGATGGCACCACCCTGCAAAGTGTGCGCCTGATGGGGAGGGGGAAGAGGAGAAGAAGAAGGAGGAGGGGAGGGAAGGGGAGGGCTCTAAATTGAGTTTATATAGCCGCAGCTGCTGTGCCTTTTAGCTTTTATCATCAGATCAAAAAAGCCTCTACACGCTCCTCGCCACCACCTCCAGCCATCTTGGGTCTTCCTCACCCCCCCTTCTTTAAAATAATAAAAAAAATCTATTTTTAAAAAATGTACGGCGATACCTCCCCCTCAAGCCCCCTTCGCCACGAAGCCCACCGCCACGGATTAATTAACTGGCGGAGCGCCGGATCCAGGCGACCGCTTTCACCTTAGCCGCCGAGCCCCGATCCCTCGCCAAGAGGAAAAGCCACATTCAAAAGAAGGGGGAGGAAAGGGAAGGGGAGGGAGGAAGGAAGGGGGGACGAGGAGGGCTGCTCTCTAACCTCACCACGCTCTGGCACCGGGCGAGGGCAGCGGGGAAAGGACGGTAAATTCCGGATCCTGAAAACCGAGGGGGAATTTTTTGGGAGGGGAGGGGGAAGAAGAAAGGTCCATCTGTGTATATTCAGATCCAATGCAAAAAAAATAAAAAATGCTTAGCTCGGGTTTTAAAAAAAAAATCCTTCCTCCCTGGGCCAGCGGGGGAAGCTGAGCCAAGCGCTTTGCCTGCTTAGGAGAGATTCTCCCTCCCGCTCGTACCTACATACACCGGATTAAAAAAAAAGGACAAGAAACTATAAGGACCCCCCCCTCCGCCTCACAGCGAGTGATGGCACAATAAAAATAATCAAGCGAGGCGCTTGGAGTGGGTCTCCGGGGCGGCCACCAAGGTGAGGAGAGGTTGCCTATGGATGGGAAGGCAAATAGGTAGCGATGCCGCCGCCGCCGGGCTTCCTCCTCCTCCTCCGCTGCTCCCGGGGGTGGTGAAAGCGCATTAGGGTTGGTGTGAAAGGGTGGGAGGGAGGGAGGGAGGGGGTGGGGAGGGAGAATGGACGCGGGGGGAGTATGAAGGAACTCAAGGGCGGAAGGATGACTAAAGATCAAGGGCGCATAGCAGGATTTTCCCCTCGCTCCCCCTCCCTCCACGGCTTAAAGGAACAGAGGCTCAATCCGGCCCCGGCTCCGCGTCTCCGAGGCGGCAGGGCCCCTTTAACCGGTCCGCAATCGGTCGCCGATCAATCCCCCGATCGATCAAAGAACGACCGACTGGGAGGGATAAGCAAACGTGGAGAGCGCACGAAGGGCCAGCGGGTCGGACAAGCGCGCACTCACACACACGAACGGGGAGGGAGCGGAGGGAAATCAGGGGTCCGATCCGGAGGGAGCCGCTGCCCTCGGCCCGGGCCTCGCCGTGACGCGGCGCCCCCTCCTCCTCCTCCTCCTCCTCCTCCCCGCCGCCGCCGCCGGTGCTGCGCCCAGCCGGGCTCCGGATCCCCCCGTCTCTCCCGCTCCCTCGGCGGTGGCGACGGCTGGAGGAGATGCTGCCGCTCCCGCCGCCGCCGCCGCCGCGATGCTGCTCAGCCCCTTCTCGCGGGCCTCACGTGACCCGCCACAATTTGATACATTAAACACAACGCGTCCGGGCGCTCTTAAAGGGGCAACGGCGGCGGCGGCGTCCCGCGAGGCCTGTTCCGGCCGGCGCTTGTACTTACGGTGCCGGCCTGTGAGAGGAGGGGGCCCTCCGCTCGGGAGCCAGCCCTCGCCCCGCGCTGCCCCCTGTCAGGGCCTGAGTCACAGTGGGCCACCCGCGCCCCGCGCCCCGCGCCCCACCCCAGGGGAGGGGAGAGACGCGGCCGGGTCTACCTGTTTAATAGGCACGGCAGCTGTTTTCTCATAATGTATGGCGGCGAGGGTGCGTGTGATGCACACCTGCGGCAGGCGGCCCGGTGCACCGGCGGCTCCTGGGAGGGGTAGCTGGCCGGTGCTGGAGGCAGGGCGGGGCGAAGACCTTGCAGGCGGGCCCACAGTAGAGCCGCGAACCATCCGCCCCCCGTCCGCACTAGGCCGTTATAGCGCTATTATTCCACTTTCAGTCTCTTATGGAAGCCTGGGGTTTGGGCCTTTGAGGATTCCGTAGGAGGGTGAAAGTGGAATAATAGCACTATGGCCATTTCCACACTACACTGTTATAGTGCTATTATTCCACTTTCAACATCCTGTGCACTCCTGGGGTTTGCAGTTTAGGGAAGGGCCTTTAGAATTCTCAGCCAGAGAGCTCTTTGGCCTCAGTAAACTACAAACCCCAGAATTCCATAGGATGTTGAAAGTGGAATAATAGCACTATAACAGCCTAGTGCGGAAATGGCCTCCACCTCACCTGCAAAGTGGACAGGGGGAAGTTTTCCAGGCTGAGCTCTGGCCTACCCTCAGTGTGCCAGAGGGATCATGGGGAGTTGCAGCATGGCAGGGAAAATCCACCTAGAAGACTTCCCTCTTCTTCTTCTCTTTCCTCTTCTGCTATGAGCATTGCCTAGCCTTTAAAAGTGTTGTCTGTACAAACAAAACATGATTCCTCCTCTTCTACTGCAATTGAAGGTGCAAACACCCTGTCATGGAATGAGGAGGATATCAAAGCATGCACAGCTGCCCTAACTGCTTACTTGGCTAGTAGAATATACAGGCCATTTCCGCACGAGCCTGTTATAGCGTGATGATTCCACTTTCAACATCCTCTGGAATCCTGGGGTTTGGAATCTGGCCGGCCCCTCCCGAAACTGCAAACCCCAGGATTCCGGAGGATGTTGAAAGTGGAATCATCGCGCTATAACAGGCTCGTGCGGAAATGGCCATAGTGCTACACACAATTATCAATGGCCCGTGGTCCAAGCATGGGGGGCAGCTCATCCTACCGCTGTGGGTGGAGCACCTTGCTCAGATAAAGGACCTTGGGAGAAGCCAAAATAATGTCAGGTGCTATGCAGGTCTTCCCTGATGTGATGCTGAATGAGGATGATGAGGGCTGTGGTCCCACATATGTGGAGGGCACCAAGGTCGAGAAAGCTAGTTTATCAAAGAATGACATTCTGTCCATGTAGTACAGAAATAATATATATGGATTTGGGTATAGCTATATATTCTAGGTGGACAGGAAATGTATAGCTGAGAGGGAAAAAAATCGAACATTCTTCCATTAAGTATGCCAGTGTCTAGCTTTAGCTTGCCTTTTGTTTTTTAAAGAAGGGAAGTTAGGACGATTGTCACACATCTTCTTTGTACTGATACCCAGATACTTCTAATGTTTCAAAACTCTTTAGAATGAGTGAGTGTATTATTGGAAACTCTAGCACTACTTTAGAAAGCTTTCAACGTGCATTTAGAATGAATTCCATGTGAATCCTTCAAGGATATGATTATATGATGGTCTGGATAAAGGGCAATGCAGAATATTGCACAGCATTGACATATGGAATAGGCAAGCAACTGTCATTCTCTTTCCACATTTCGCTTCTCATGAGAAAAAGGAAGTACGCCTTTTTCCCACAGCCAAATTCATGTGCTTCCAGTATGGCTATGTGCAGTGCATGAATCTGGCAATGGGGAAGCACTAAACTTTCCTTCTTATAAAAGACCGTTGATCATCACTGCTAGGGAGCATGCAAACAAATCCTGAGTGTGTTTCATCTGATGGTAGCGGCAACACTTAGAGCTCAAATAATATTTAAGTGCTCCAGTCTTCCATCAGCACATATGTAAAGAAATGGAAGATATTGCACGACTGAACAAAGCATCAGTCAGTTTTCATTAAAGGAGCTGGTTTTACTGAGCTTAGATTTCCATAAAAGGGAGAGGTGTTTGTTCTCCTTCTCACAGTATTTGATTAGAATGTTAAGATGCTTTCTCTATCCTGTTTGGAACTAACTCTGTTCGTGCTCTAAAGCCCAACACGTTCCAGTAAGTAACATCTAACTTGCTAAGTTTAGTTTACTTTACTGATTTGATTTAGAGTCTTTTAAGTATAATTGCTGCTGTTCCCTCCACAACTTTTTATATTGAACATTTAGTTATATTGTTTTAAAAAAGGGCTTTCTCAATCCTGCCCTCTAAGTTGGGAAGTACTGACTGACAGAATGACTTAGAACAATGGTTCTCAACCTGTGGGTCGGGACCCCTTTGGGGGTCGAACGAACCTTTCACAGGGGTCACCTAAGACCATCGGAAAATACATATTTCCAATGGTCTTAGGCTCCATTTCCTCCTCGGTGGTGGTGCGCAAGCATGAGCCATGTGCTCGCGTCCTCCTGCCCCCTGTTCAGAAAGGATTGAAATCACTCCCCTTCTCCACTACCGGGAGAACCTCCCGTCTGACGGGCCAGCTTGGGGAGGCAGTGGCAGCACGGGGTGCAGGCCCCCTCCTCGCCACAGCCCCTGCCCCACTCACCACGGAGGGGGGTGCTGCAGAAGAGCCAGGGGGCCGCAAGGCGGCGCTTTTCCAGGGGGGGCGAGCTACGCCCGGCGCAAAAGACAAAGGCACAGGGATTCCTCCCCGCCCTGGCCAGGGTCGACACTCTGGAAACTTTTCCCACATTGCCCCCCCAGCGGAAACGAGAGCAAAGCAGAAGCAGAGCCGGGGGTTTTCTCTGAGTTTTTTCCCTCCCTGCCCCCCCCCCCCCCATTCCTGGCTGGCGAGGCGGCCTTTGCCGGAGGGGAGGCATTGTAAATAATAAATAAATAATTTTATGGTTGGGGGTCACCACAACATGAGGGACTGTATTAAAGGGTCACGGCATTAGGAAGGTTAAGAACCACTGACTTAGAACATCCATCTTAGAACTCCATGCTGACGGCAACATATCAGCAGAGCTTTAAAAAGTTATTTTGGACTACAATGTGCAGATTTGTCCAGCCAGTATGGTTACCAGCTATGCCAGCTGAGGAATCCTGGAAGCTGTAACCTAAAAAAGTCACCCCCCCTCCCCAAGCTCTCTCTGTCAGTAATGGGGTGGGGAGAGATTCTTGTAAGAAAGGGCTCCACCAGTATGGAAAGTAATTCCTGATCCTCAGTGGATAATGCCTTTGGGCTAAGGGATAGGTTAAACAAAAATAATTTGAAATTATTGGCTTTCCAGCCTTAAATCTAGGCCTTTTAAAGTAGGAGTAAAACTCATGTGGCTCTCCAGATGTTGTACTAAGGCAGCTTCCAGCAGCATTAACCACTATAGTAAAAGAATGCTAGGTATTGCACTCCAACAAATCTGGAGGGGCACATGATTCCAATCTCTGTTTTAAAGCCCAAACTGTAATTCCAAGCACACTGTGGCTGCATTTTGTGTTTAACGTATTAGAAATTATCCACAAAGGATTTTTTCAAGAAAAAGTAAATGCAGCCTATTGTTCTATGTTGCTGAAAACAGAGAAATTTCCCCTCTCCTTTGCAAATGTACAGAATAGTATATCTGTTATCAGAACTTTCCTGCCAATCTTATCAGCAACAGCTTTTCCCACGAGGTGGGGGAGAGAGTTATGAGGCCAAATCCTGGAAAATATGCAGGGTGCAATATAATTTTCTACTGTGCGCAAATAGATTGTCCAGGAGAAAAATGCATAAGCTCATTTTCATGTTGGGATTTTGGGGTAAAAAAAGTAAAACTGACAGCTAAGAAACATTAATGTTAAAGCTAACACATTAATGAATTCATACATTGATTTGTGAATGTTGTTATAGTGAGCAAAAGGGATCTTGTACCAGCTTTGAGACTAATTGAAAGAAAGAAGTTAATGGCATAAGCTCTTATAGACTAAGTCTACTTCTTAAAAAAAAACACCAAAGGAGGAATCTACTATATAAAAGTCAAAGTTTGTGAGTGAGTTTGTCTGTTTGTCTGTGCCAGGCAAGTGAAGACCTCATATGATTGGCTGTGTGAGGCGAAGACCTAATATAATTGGTGGCTGTGAAGATTCTATGCAATCCTGGAGTTGGCAGTTCAGGGAGGGGTCTTTAGAATTTTCAGCCAGAGAGCTCAGGCCAGTTGCTATGGAGACAAGGCTTGGCAGCAAGAAGGAGGGCAGTGTATTCCCTCAGGAACCCAAACTGTATGTTAATACCTCCGAATGCAGATTGTATTAGGGAATATGGGGAAATGTTACACGTACTGGACAAGACAGATTGGGGAATTAGACACACAGTGTTACCCTGTATGTTGGGGGTCCCGGGAGGGGCACCCAAATTATCAAATAAAAACACAAATTGGGGGAATTTAGCTTGAGCACTCTCTTGGCTAAATGAGAGGCAGGGTAACTTTAGCAAGGATCTTTTAACCCTATGTATACAGCGTCAAGTCAGAGAGCGGCTAGACAAGGTTTTCAAAGTAACAAACAATATTTTATTAAAGACAAGAAACATGAAAAACAAGACATAAACTAACTAACTGAGAAATAGAAACAGAGAGCTTTTTCAGGAAAGGCAATACAACACCTGGTCTCATAGTCCTGGAGAGAAGCGGGGTTCTGGGGAAGAAAGCTCAGCGGGGCTCGCTGAGGGGAGTTTCCTTAGACAACCGACAGCAAGGCGGGATGGAAGTCCAAAGTAGTCCAAAGACGTCCCAAAAGTGGGGACCTTATATAGGGTGGATTTTACCTACAGGCTATGTCATGCTCGGTGAGAAGAAAGGAAATTTGGAGTTGGACAAAGGAGTTGGAAAAGGTCAGATTTTGCGTGATGAGTTTAGCTCGTAAGACAATAGCGTGGCCAGATCATTAATAGCCCGATACAAAGGACTGGCTTGGCTCTTGGCTGTGTGGCTTTGTGTAAATCTGAGCCGAGCAGAGCCGGTTTGCAGGGAGGTTTTTCCGTAAAGCAACGGAGAGGCTTAAGTTGCTTGCCTGAATGGGGTCTTGAAATGTACAACCATTAACGGCCATGCCCGTATGTGCTTGTCCAGTGGACCTCTGCAAACATGTGGAGTGGGGTGGCAGAGAAAGATCAAGCAAAGGCCAAATTATTTGATATCAAAAGGATATCTAGTGCTCTCACCCAACATATCATAACCGTGATAACAACAGGACCTCAAATCTGTATATTTCAAACTCATCTAAATTAAGGTATGGTAATTCCTAAGGTATTTTTAACAAGTATTACCTATGAGAAAAAATCCTGGGCAACGCCAGGTAAATACACTAGTTTAAAGTAAACACAGAGAGGTGGTAGATTCCAAACTTGTCACATCATGGGAGTTGCTGAGGGAAAGACAAGCTGGGCATACCCACACCCTGCCCGCTCCTGGAGCTGCAACAACGGGAAGCGCTATCAAGCACTATTATAGTACTATAGTGAGCTGGCTGATGGGATTGTAATACTAAAGGAGACTCTTAATGGATTTTTTCTGGAAGTAGAATAAGGCAGTTTTGCAATGCTTGGGAACGGGATAACAGCTGGATAGTGATGATGTTGTGTGCTAGCATGACTCCTGGACTGGAGAGAACCCACTGCTGTTGCGGGATAGTGATGTCATGCGGAAATGGCCTCCTTTGCATACTCATCCAGACTAACAGAGTTATGCCTTTGATTTCTGCTACCATTGTTTTAGTGAGTTTAAGCAATAATGTATTACTGCTAAATTATTTGTTGTTGTTGTGTATTTTCAAGTGTTTCCAACTTATGGCAACCCTAAGGCAAACCTATCACAGGATTTTCTTGGCAAGATTTCTTCAGAGGAGGTTTGCCTTTGCTTTCTTCTGAAGCTGAGAGAGTGTGACTTATCAAAGGTCACTCAGTGGGTTTCTATGGCTGAACAGCTGTTTGAACCCTGGTCTTGAGAGTTGTAGTCCCATGCTCAAACCTGTACACCATGCTGGCTTATTATAAATTATTTGTATTTTTTAAAGCCAATTAAAGTTACTAAGAATAGCCAGCCTTCCTAATTGCAACAAACTGAAGTAATGAGATATGGTACTTGTGAATGTCCTTGATGTTAAAATGATTAAAATAACAACTTTTATAGTCAGTGTTAAACTCTCATGAATTGTGCATAAGAAATTCATTTTTAATTCCAAGCCCTGAACCCTTGTTGATTTCAGTGGAGTAGAACTGCATTCTTAGAACAGAGTACTTGGAAGAAACATAATTCCCAAGATGAGAGAAGCTACCAATGTAGTCAAAAGAAGAATGGTAATGGGCAGGTTATTTCCTAGAGGAGGCACATAGGTAGAATACATAGGCTCACCAAGTCAGATTTTCTTCAGGGTGTGAAGGGCCCATGAGGGATAGGTTTCAACAAATTCTCATTGCATACATTGTCTTTGTTTGTTATATTAATCCTCATCCCAGCAGATGGAACGCTTGTACTCCAGTGTCATGTTTTGTTGTACAGCTCCCACAGAATTAAACCTATAAGGAGGGTATTTTTATGACATTGACCCATCAACAGTTATATAAAAATTTCCCTGAGTTTTAGCCACCTGCTATATAGGTTTTTTTTAGGGAAAAAAAATGACTGAAGCATTGTCCCAACAAATTATTGCATTTTGCATTTGGGGTACTTTTTTTTATTCCATACAGTGCAATGTCCTATCCCTTTTTATGATTGAAACATAACACAGGAAAGCTAGTGAGAGTGCACAGATGAGAAATAACCCCTACTCCTGATCAGAGGTGGGAAGGCAGCAAGTACACACTCACCTGATCCTGTCCAGGAAGGAACAAAGGAGATACTGATGACATGAGAGACGGGGATGGAAGGACATGCACAGACAGTTCACCAAAGAATAGCCAGAGATATAATTTGAGAAAATCAAAAGAAAAATAAACAAAGAAATTATGCTAGAAACCTTTGAACTGCTCCTCACAGAAAACATTACTTATTGCATATATGATGTGGGAAATGAAGAGGTGGAGCTCAATTCAGGAGATGAAACCAAGTCAAAGTGTACAAGACCTTTGACATCACTG
Organism: Ctenosaura bakeri; assembly: GCA_948474755.1. Lineage (NCBI taxonomy): Eukaryota > Metazoa > Chordata > Lepidosauria > Squamata > Iguanidae > Ctenosaura > Ctenosaura bakeri. The sequence goes on from CAOLHI010002956.1 coordinate 197,925, forward strand.
AGCTGAAGACATGCATCCCTGGTAGGGTTAGAGCAAAGACAACATGAAGCCCTGGTTGAACTGTGTCATCTAGACTCAAGGTTCCATCACTTCATAACACGAATGAGCCTGAAGAGATTTGTTAACTGATTCTACTGTGGCTGCCTTTCAGGACATGTGGACTCTTCTGAGCAGCTTCAAATGTGTTACACAACAGAGATAAAGTTAACTTTTGATAAGCAGCTGGTTGAGTTCACAAGTAAGTGCCCATTCCAGTAGCATATGCCAAGTAATCCATGGCCATATGGCATAAACATGTAGTGCAGTAATGCTAAGACATCATGTCTTTTGAAGATAGATACTTAACTGGGTCTGGTAAACCACAGGAAGTCCACCCTAGTTACAGTGTGGTGACAATGCTAGTTGAATCACATTTCCACACTGGCTGAAATGTGGTGAAAATAATTTTATCCACCAGTTTAAAAATGGCAGAGGGTTTTCTAATAAAAAACCTATGTCACTACAGGATTTGGCTGTCTGTAGAGTGTCAGGCACAAAGAATTAGCTTTCATTTGGAAATGATTCCCTCAATAGGGAGTATTTTTGAGGAGAAAAAGTACCCCACAATATCATTAAAGCTAAGGTCTTCCTGTGAAATGAATAAACAACTGTTTGCCCTGAAGGTTTTGGTCCATTTCCTAATTTTGGATTTCACAAGAAGATTTTCTTGTGGTTGTTGATTGCAACTTGAAATAAGTTACAGTGTTTTTAGGGGACAGAAGTTATGTTGGTTAATCTTTTTTTCAAGAAAGGGAGGTCTTCAGCTGCTTAAAACAAATGTTCCACCTGATGTGAACATGTTTTTTTTCTGACTCCAGGTTGTTTGGATATTGTGGAATCACCTTCATTCTAAACTAGGATTGGTAAACTGTGGCCCACAGCCTGCATGAACTCCTCTCAGTCATTTTGGTGGCCTTGCAAAAACAAAGCAGAGTTCCATCATGCCTGAAGGAGGTAGTTGTAAGACAGTGGTTTCCAACATTCCATTTTTGGGCAAGTTACATGGGTATGTTTTAGTTTCCCAGCTCCAGGGTTTTCTGGATGAGATGGATTATCTAAATCCATTTCAGTTTGGCTTCAGGTCAGTTGAACAAAAGCAGCTTTAGTCACCTTGATGGATGACCTACACCAGGAACTGGACAAGTGTGTGTAGCTGTTGGTTCTGCTGGATCTCTCAGTGGTTTTTTATACCATCAACCATGGTATCCTTTTGGGCAACCTTGTTGGAATGGAACTCAGAGGTACTATTGTGCAATGGTTTTATTCCTTACCGGAGGGGTGAACCTAGAAAATGGTTCTGAGGGATTCTATTTGACCCCTTGGCTGTTGGGCTGTGAGGTCCCTCAGGGCTCAGTTTTGTTCCCTGTGCTATGTAATATGCACGCAAAACTGTTGGGAGAAGTTGTCTTGAGTTGTGGGATCAGTGCCACGTGTATGCTGATGATTCCCAATTCTATTACTCATTTCCACTTCAATCCAAGGAAATTATTTTGGTTCTAAACTGGTGGTTGTGATCAATAACAGACTGGATGAGTAAACTGAAGCTTTATTAAGATGACAGAGTTGCTTCTGGTCAGTCAAAAGGCAGCTCAGGGACTAGGGATTTAGCCTGTGCTGATTGGGATCGACCCCCCCCCCGAAAAGGCAGGTTTGCAAGTTGGGTGTACTCCTAGATTCAGCACTGAGGCTGGAAGTGCAGATTTCATCAGTGGCCAGGAGGGCATTTGCAGAGTTAAAGTTTGTGCAACAGCTGGCCCCATTAATAGAGATGTTGAGTCTGGTCACAGTGACACATGCCTTATTTATATTCTGATTTGATTAGTCTAATATATTCTGCATGGGGCTGCCTTTGAAAATTGCTCAGAAACTTCAGCTGGTCCACAGAGCTGCAGCTAGATTGTTCCCTTGTTGAAACAGCTCCACCGCTTCCAGCCCATTTCAGGTAATTTAAGGTGTTGTTATGATCTAGGAAGTTCTCTACAGCTCAGGTGCAGATTGTCTGGGTTATCTAAAGGACCAGATTTTCCCATATGACCCTGCCTGTATTTTGAGATCTTCTGAGGAGACCCTTCTCTCTGCCCCACCACCTATACAGGTACATCTGATGGGAACAGAGGAGAAGGCCTTGTTGGTGGCTGTGGAACTTTCTTTTTAGGGAGATTAGACTGGCACCTCCCTGCTATCCTTCAATAGGCAGACTAAGACTTTTTTCTTTATTTCAATAGGCCTTTGAGAACAGATTGCACAGGGGAAAGAGTCTTTCATATTGTGCTGTATTGTCCTTATCTGTTTTCTTTTGTTCCTGCTTTAAACTGTTTTTAATCTTATTGATAGTTTAATTACATTTTAAAATGTTATATCATGTGAACTTTGGGCTATATCTGTTTTTACTTCAGTGAGCAGCTTTGAGTCCTGGGCTGGGCAAAAGGGGGGATGTTAATAACAACAACAATAATAACTAATAAACAAATGTGGTGCAGTGCTCACAAGTACATTTAACTGAGTTGTGTAATACTTACATCCAAGTGATGTGCATCGGATTGGAACTTCATTTTCTTACCATTCTCTTATTTATTAGGAAAATAAATTTGATTCATCATAATCAAATGCTACTTTCCAACTCTCCTTTTGTTCTTCCTCAGCTAACCAGTACAGCTTTTCCTTTTTACTTAAAGTAAAGTAAAATAAATATGATACATTATTCTAAAATTGAACAATACAGTAACAACAGCCTTTCAGTCAATTGCCATTCAGCTTCTCTTGGCTAATTTGCATGTTTGAAATGCATGGAATGGATCAAGTGAATGAGTGAGAAATTAAATCTAATGGAAAATGTGCTGCTCTTGCATTGGAGGACCTGGATTTAAATGCCTGCTCAGTTACCAACTCACTGACTGACCTTAGACCCATAAAGAGTGCTCATCTACTTCTTCTCTGTCGACAACTAAGGGAAATAATAGTGATCTAGCTGTGAAACTTGAAATGATTGCAAAAGTTCCCAGGCTTGGAAATGATACTTTATTGGAGTGCAGCTCCCAAAATCCCAAACTGTCATAGCCCATAATAGTAAGGGCATTCTGGTATTTGTAATTCAAAAAGTAACTTTCCCAGGTCTTAAAAATAAGTTATGATATTTAATAGTAACTGTATGATCAAGGAACGTGTCCAGAGGAGGGCAACCAAAATAGTGAAGGGTCTGGAAGCCACGCCCTATGAGGAACAGCTTAGGGAGCTGGATCTGTTTAGTCTGCAGAAGAGAAGGTTAAGAGGGGACATGATAGCCATGTTTACATATTTGAAGGAATGCCATGTTGAGGAGGGAGCGGGCTTGTTTTCTGCTGCTCCAGAGACTGGGACTAGGAGCAATGAATTCAAGCTGTAGGAAAGGAGATTCCATCTGAACCTCAGGAACTTCCTGATGGTCAGAGCTGTCTGGCAGTGGAATTCACACTCTGGCCTTGGAGTGTGGTGGAGTCTCCTTCTTTGGAGGTTTTTAAGCAGAGGCTGGATGGCCATCTGTTGGGAATGCTTTGATGTGTGTTCCTGCATGGCAGGGGGTTGGACTGGATGGTCCTTGTGGTCTCTTCCAACTCTATGATTCTATGAGGCTGTGATTCTATACCCACTTTATCTGCGAGTAAGTCTCATTGACCTCAGTGGTACTTACTTCTGAGTAGATAAGAGGACAGCACAGTAAAAGTGAATCTGGCAGGGTGGTTGTGACAGCCAATCATCTTTAGAGCAATCCAAGAGAAATAGACTCTCTTCACCCCACCCCAACTTGTTTAGATTTAATATGTAAATATTTGAAATGCAGCAAATGTATAAGTAGAGTTCAGCTGGCAGGTTAAACCCTTGCCCCAGGGTTTCAGATTCCATATAGGCAGGATTGATTTGTAGATGGGTTCATTCCCTTTTATTTATAATCACACCAATGCTATACACTGCCATAATATCTTCCAACTGATGAGCTGAATACAGTGTGCTGATGTTAGCAAATTAAGCCCCAGAATGCCCTGAAGGCAGGTAATCATCACTCCTGTTTTAGGTGAGGAAACCAAGGCTGACATATTCAGAAACAGCTGCTGATCACAAGCATTTAGCATTGCACCCCATCTTACCTGAAACTCCAACCTAGAGCCCCTTGTAGAATCAGGCACAAGCCATATAACTGCTTTTTAAAATGCTGGAGTTCTAGGTAAGTAGGACCACAAGGTTTATTGTGGTAGAACAAACTTCTTCCTGTTCTTTTAGGGGTCCTAAAAATCCCAACTGGCACTAAACTCAGGTTTCCTAAGAATTTCATGTGCGTGTCTTCATTACAGTTATAGCAATTTGATATGAGTTTAATTGTCATAGTTCCATTCTATAAAATGCTGGGATTTGTAATTTGGTGGGTTGTTTAGAATTCTTTGCTAGGGAGTGCTAGTGTACTCCATTTAAGACAATATTAGAGTTCCCTATCAGAGAATTCTTAATATTTAACCAAACTACAAATCTGAGAATTGCATTGGATGGAGCAACAATAAAATGGAATTAAATGTTTGATAATTCAGTGTAAATATACTATATGTTGGCTTTATGGATTAGGTAATCTTTTGAGTCTAGGTTATGCTATTAACTACTGTATTACTTCCTGACTCTCTGTCTTTCTTCAAAGTTTGTGTTTATTTGACTGAGAAGACTGTGGAATCAGCCATGGCATGTGGGAGACATACCTCGAGGAGTGAGGATCTTTACCAGCGTACTAGGTTCATAAATTTTGAGGATCTGATCCACCTGGATCAGAAATAAGCAAAAATAATAATTGCAGTAGTCACATTTCCCCAAAAGCTAAGCAAAAGAGTGAGCCAATCACAATGAAAAGTGGTCTATGTGATAACTGAAGCCCCTGTCAGAGCTGCTGATGACGAGCAGCAGCTGTTGGTCCTTGTGGTTCTGGCTGGAGATGAGTCCTGCAGCTCAAGAGCTCCCCCTGCTGCCATGGACCAAGCAGATTTGGACGTTCCTCTGCCTGCTCCTTTAGGGCAACAGGGATCCAATTCTGAAGATGGATTGGAGTCTGTGCCAATCAGCCCACAAACAAGGCGGAGACTCAAGAGAGCTGAGCAAAAGGAGGCTTCCTTGATTAAGTTCAAGAAGCAATGATTAGCCACACTTGTGTCTTGGGCTATATAACTGCCTGCCTGGAGCTTTCCTTTGCTTGTGGCAAACTTCTTTCAAGTCTCCTCTTGCCTGGTCCTTGCTCCCAGCGCATGGTTCCTGCTACCTTGAATTGATCTCTTGACCCTTGGCTTTTGGAACTCAGACTACGGCTTTTGCTTGACGCTCTGGTAAATGAACTCCCTTGTGTAAAGTGCTTGCTTGACTCCTCCCGGCAGGACTCTGCTAGCTCTCCCCTTCCCTTCCCCGGGCTGGCTTGCCACCCGGGTCTCTGACCTTGACAGTCTAGAACAATCAGAAGTTACGTCTGCATTGGGAGTAGGTGAGCTAAGCTCCATACTCATTTACTAGCCAGATAGTTGGATGCTGAATTTCACTGTCTCCATAGGATTTAATTTGGAGCATTGGCACTGAACCAGAGGTACATATACCACTGGTAGGAGATAGAGGTATTCTAGGTGAGACACAAGTGCTTTAGTCACAGCAATAAAAATTATCCTCAGTAATACTACTGCAATATTTTATCTAAATTTGTTGTGTTTAACCATTGTTGTTTTGTGCCTTCAAGTTGTTTCTGACTTAAGATGACCCTAAGGCAAACCTATCATGGGGTTTTCTGGGGCTAAGAGTGTGTGATGTACCCATGGTCACCCGGTAGGTTTCCATGGCAGAACGAGGAATCAAACCCTGGTCTACAGAGTTATCGTTCAACATTAAAATCATTATACCATGATTGCTCTCTGTTTTACCATTATCTTAGCAGTAAAATTTATGCTCAACAGTATTATTACAGTGTTATACTATTAATAGAATTATTTTTGTCTGTTTACTGCCAGCACTATGGCTGATTCTTTATGCTGAGGAAGTTTACCATCAACAATAAATGTAATTTTAGAATGTCCCTAAAAATATAAATGTCCTTGGAGAAAAAGAGAGGTTGTTTCTGTCATGGTGAGATCCATATTTTTGAGGGGAGTGATTGATGGGATGTAGAGGTATGAAGGCCGGCGGGGAGGGGGGGTGGAATCTGGAAAAATTCAGAAAATACTGTTTTCCCCATTTTTCCACAGTCTTTTTTTTTTCAGAAAAAAATTGAAAAAGTTTATTATGGAATATTTTCTTTCAGAACAATGAGTTTAAAATAAGATGTTGACATATTTTCTGTCCTAAAATCATTTATAAAAATTACATAACAGGAAGAGTTTTATGTAAGACTATGTGTTAAGATCAGATCATTGCAATTCCTGGTCTTGGTTTCCTTTTCTCATTTATTTTTATAGGAATAAGTGAGTTATGACAGTTTTACACTTTGGAGAAATTGTGCAGAAAAAGTAACTTTCTCTGCTTTATTAATATTGATGGATGCTATTCCGTATTGAAGTTACAGATCTGTAACCTAGAGTTACAGACCTATTACTGGTCTGTATTCAGTAAGGCTACATAGTCTTCCTACTAACCCCAGCCCATCAGAAGAGCCAGCAGCCAGTTCAGATGAAGGAGGTCCATTCAGGGTTCAGCTGGGGTGCAAGCGGATGACATTCCATCTTCTTCCTACCAGTGAGCGAGACTGCAATAATCAGCAGCAGGATCTGTTGCAAATCCTTGTTGAGCTTTGCTTGCTGGCAGAAGGAAGATAGGAATATCATCTTCATTGTATCCAAATCTGAAGCTGAATGGACCTCCTTTGCCCAGTCCAGCTGCTGGTTCTCAGGGTGGTCAGCCCAGGAGACATTACAATTCTCCCTCCACATTTGCAGGTTTGATTTTCATAATCTAATTCCCTTTCATTCCTCACCCCAGGCTTGCAAGGCTTGTGTTTAAAATGGATGGGTTTTTTTTCTTTTTTGGTGAGCAAAGCCCCCCACCCAGATGTTGGAGGCATGTACCCTCTGCTGTGTGGCTGCACACTCTGCTATGTAATGGCTGCTGATTGTTCAGGTGCTCTCTTTGCTCCTACCACTCCCCTCTGGGAGGAAAATCCTCTTTCAAGATGGTGACTGGAAGTAGCTGAAATGCCAGAACTCAGCACTCCACTCTTCTCCATCTGAGGGGAAAGTACTGGTAGGCCCTTTACCTTGTCTTTTTTCTTCCCCCCAGGAGCGCAGGGGCCAGAAGCAAACAAATGGGAAGAGGGAGTTCCAGAGGAGAATGGGAGGAGCATCACAGGGGAGGGGGAGAGATTCGTAGTTTTTCCATTGTTGTGAGGATTCTGCACCCTAAACCCTCACAAATGTGGAAGGGCCATTGTATTTAGTTACGCAACCAATATAAGATATCCATGGATTTATTTTTTGGGGTTTGCTCCTCAAACTGGCAAAACCAAAGAGGTTCTTTATAGTTTAGGTTCTCTCATACCTCAGGACCTTGTAGTAACATTTGTAACAAAAAGCAAAATTGAAAAAAAGTACATTCAATTTGTAATTATATTCTGAATAAACTGTATTTTTAATGTATCGGGCATAATTTTATGCTAAACAAAGTTAAATATAAGAAATTTTATGTCCGTGAAGTCACAAAAGGACTTTCAATCTTTAAGGGAATGCTTCAATTTTGTAATTTTTTTCTATTTTACTGAAAATTTCCCTTTTTTCTGGGAAAGAAATTCCCCATTGCTTCCAAAATTCTGGAAACATATCTTTTGTGGGACTTAAAGTTTTCAAAGAGAAGCTGCCTTAGTCTGTCACAGCATAAAAAGGAAAAGGGCGTGTGTAACAGAGGAATTAGTGACACTTTTAACACTGGTTTATTTTAGTATGAGCTTTCATGGATTTAAGTCTACTACTTCAGATGCACTGCACTGATACTCATGGTTGAGAACTTAAGATATCTATGGTTGAGCTCTACTGCTCAGGAGTACAATAGTGTATAGTCATCTTGGCTGAAAGGCCAATAGTTTGCCAGAATGTTATTTTAAGTTGTTGTTCTTCTGAATTTGGTCGTTAAAGCTATCTGTAGTAAGGAAACAGTATTTAATAAAATATTTGGATCTTCAAGACAGTTTAGTGGTATGATGTTGAACCCTTTAAGCTTTGAACATTGCAATATATTTAACAAAATGAAGCAGGGAGGATGATTACTGTGATTTTTTTTCCAGTTACAATCAAGTTAATGCATTTGCTTTCTTGCTACAGTTAAGCAAGTTACTAATTCACAATTGCTTAACTAGGTCATGATCCCAGTTGGGGATTTCTTGAAAATATATCCCCTGTGTGATTAAAAGAAATTCCTGCCTGCCTAACTCAACTTTGTAAAACAAATACATACATGCAGGAACGTGTCTCTTAGCAATGCACAAACTCTGTCATTACCCACTGGTGTTTGGTCTCTTGCTGATCAGGTGATGTGCAAGCAATAGGTAATGGTGCTACGGCCCCCGTCTGGGCCCTTTATTCCCACCAGCAAGCGGCCACAAAAGCCCTTCAAGCAGGACGGAGGTGATGCCACAACCTGACTCACTGGCAAGTTGAACAGAGTTCTGGAAGCAAAGTTGTTTGTGGAGGAATGTAATCTGTGTGTGTATTTATTACCATGGGAAAGTCCCAATTATTTCACAGAGTATTCATCTGCTTCTCTCTCTCTCTGTGGACACAGTCGCCTAGACTGAGGGACAGCCCAACATTAGGCAGAGTGAAGCAGCCCCCTCAGGGGAAAGAAGCTGGAGTCAGCAATGGAAGTCTCCCCAGCTGGTGTTCCTGAGCTGCAACCTCCCACCAATCATTCCCTGATCTTGGAGGACAAAGAACCATGTGCCACTCAGCCTGTTCTGAACCCTCTAAATTGGTTCATTGCCCTCAGGTCTATGATGGAGGATCCTTTCCTGTTCCCAATGTTGAAGAATCAGTCAGATGCCAGTCCAGTCAAATTCTGTACACAAGACAGAACAATACTGTGTTGTCTTTTGCCCCAGTGAACAAAATATTTTGGGCTTGCCTTCCCTAGGCTGAACTGTGTCACCCTCAGACACATACACTCTAACCTGAAGTTGTGTAAATGACCATCTGCCTGCAATTCGTCTGTATGATGAGTGGTTAAAACTCCCTCATTCCTGATTTAGGAGAGAGTGAGGTAATGGCTGTTCGGGAACAGTGAAGCATGATGTAATCATGGAATGTCCTCTTAACCCCACAAAACCTAGCCATTTGACCTAATATGCAGCCCCACTGTATCCATGTGTGGTTGAAGGTAAGTCCCAGTTCATTGGCCTTCCTTCCCATGTAAATGTTCAAATCACCACAGTGTCTCAATGCAGCTTAAAGATATGCAGGCTCTGTGGGATTATGAATAATTGTATGCCTCTTTTGGCAGCTATTTTTATGCTGATACAATTTAGTTCTGCTGCTGATCTCAGGGATCAGCCAGCAGAAAGATTTGCTAGTGTAAATGCTCTGTTGGCTGATCTCAAACAAAAGATGTTGGTGGGGGGGGGGGGGAGGAAGCAGAGAAAAAGAGGAAAGAGAGAGGAGCGGAGTTATGCCAGATCTAAACTTCCCCCAGCCCATGGATTAATCTACTATTGCAAGCACAAAGTAAGGTGAGGGCCAGGGCCCTAAATAATTTCCAGCATTCCTAGGCTGGAACAGGTTTAGATTCGACATAACATTAGCTGGTTACCCTCAGCCATCTTAACGAGCTAGGATTGCATTCTTAATGTAGTACGTCTACCCAATGAATTCAGTGAAGTTTTAATCTAGGAAACTAGATATGGACTGAATCCTCAGAATAGTTCTTTCCTTGTTAGGCCTCAGGAAAATTAATATCAACACTTATGTTTTAATATTGAAACTTACTACATTTTACATGTATCTGTTTTGACTCCCAGTTTGGATTCAAAACAAGATGCAAATGAAATAAACAATACATACACAGAACCCAGAGCATCAAGCTGCAGTTCCTGTCCACAAGCTGCCTAGATAGCAGAAGACTCTGCTTCTTCCCTCATGCCAAAAGCCCTGTAGGATGCACTTATAACACATTTTCTTCCAATTCCAGGGCTGATTATAAGGAGCATGTAAACTCCCCTGTCGAACCTGCTTCACTGGCTACAAGTTTGTTTCCAGATACAATTCAAAGTGCTGGTTATGACCTATAAAACCTTGTATAGCTCAGGTCTGGACTATCTGAAAGCCAGAGCCTCCACTGTGAGCTTGCCTGATTTCCAAGGGTGGGGTTGGGTCTTGGTCCTAGCTCTATTACAAGCGCAGGAAATAATCTTCTTGATGGCTACTCATAGTCTGTGAAATTCCCTCCCCTATGAAGCTAGATTTGCCCCATGTGCGCTCTCTTTCTGCCAGCAGAGGAAAGTCTTTCTGTTTATTCAGGCCTTTGAGCGTTAACTGTCTGATACAGAAGGTCTTTTAACTAGGGAACATTTTGTGTTTTATTTTTATCATCAGCTGGAATTCTGTTGGGGAGTTACAAAAGTGTAACCTGGAGTTATGCATTTGAAATCCACATGGTATGAACAATCACTATGTAACCTCTAGTTTAGAGGACATGTAGGAACTGTGAAAGTCCCCCAATCCACACTTACCAGGAAGCAGTTTATGTGTGCAATGGGAGTGTGTTTCTCTGTTCCTCGAGAAGCAGCTGACTGATGTTTCCATCCACCCTGTCATGTGAACTACCTCCAGCATGAGATGGGATTGTGACAGGGACCCAGCTTCTGCCTGTCACAAGAGAGATCACTCATGGGAGAGGGTGGGAATGTCAGTCATTTGCTTCCTGAGCGACAGGGAAATGGAAGCCTGTCAATTGCAGAGGTTGCTTCCAGTAAATAGGGATGGGTGGTGGGTTGGGCTGACATTCACTGCATAGTCCATACTACTGTATTTACTCATTAGGAACTGCCCAGTAGCATTCTGGCTATCATATTTTATCAGTCCATGAAAACTGTTTGAAATTGATATTTTGTAATATGATTGTTTGGCAGTTAAAAACATTTGTATTATCCATTTTAACTGCATTTTGTTTTAACTCATGTTTTGAATGACCTTGTGTTCCATATTTGGACAAACTAAATATAAAAATTAAATAAATACATCTTCCACATTGACATTGAGACAAGTAGGTAACTTCTTCCTAATCTAGACCACAGGATGGACTCAAACAACCTCTGACTTGCACATACGGTATCTTCTATTCCCTCCCTGTTTGCATCTCAGTGTCCCTCTGAAACAGAAAAAGGCTTGCCTCCATGAAAAAAAAAGAGAGACGTTTGGATGGTGGAAAGGTGCTATGTATTTTAACTTTCAACATATATGTTGGAAGAATGTTGTGGTTGGTTAAACAGATTAAGTGAAAGTGTACCTCTATGGGCTGGTGAATTAAAATAATATTGTAAAGCATTTATATTTTCACAAACACAATTACAGCAACTGATTTTAGGTAAGGACCAGAAGACGGACAAGAGCTAACAGAAAACTAAAGGAAGCTGGAATAAGAAGAGAAAAGTAAAGTGCAGCAGAGGCAATAAGGCATGAATTCATAAGGTTGATTCATATTCTGCCCACTGCAATGCATATTTCCTCATCAGTCAGTCCCTACTATGTCCGGCAGAACTCATTCCCAATTAAGATTTTCTGCCCTAATCTAAACATGTTGAGTATGAGCTCCTCAAATCTCTGGTTACCTTTTCTCATCCAACCTGTCAGAGGTGGACAACAAATTAGAAGGGAGGGACAGCTATTATTTCTTTGTTTCTGGTATGCAGGAGACCATCACAAGCATGTACTCTCCCCAGACTCTTATGCAAACACCGAGGTTTTACAAAAGGTTATGAAAAGGAGGAAGTGTTGAAATAAACTAACAAAGCAAGCAACTGCATTTCTTTCAGGTTGAGCTCAAGTAGCTCTTCAGCTCTTGCCCATAAAGACAGAGCTATTTCCTGACTTTGGTGAAAGGGAGCAAATGAACAATCCGACGTCTTATAGGATTAAGGCAGCATGCTGCCCTTAACCATAACTCACAGCCCTACCTACGTGCTCTCATACAAGCAGGGCTTAGAAAAGTTGTGGTTTAGACTACATTTCTAGATAGCATAACTAGGAATTTTGGGCACTGTAGTCCAAACTCTGTCCAGAAGCAGAGGCTGTGAACATGCTGGGTTAGATGAGGACTACAGTAGTCAGAAGAAACAGGTGGCAACCTTGGTGTCCCAAGGGAAGGGCAATTGCTATACTGCCTCACTCTCACAGCAACTCCTATGGGGGTGGTAGACATTAGGACATTAGAAAACTTCTTTAAGCATGCAGCATGCCAGGCAGTGATAGGGCAATGCCAAGAGGAGGGGAAAGTGAAGCTGACTTTGCAAGGCAGCTTTTGGAACAATCAGTGAGTTCTTTGGTAGAGACAGAATCTGATAACCCAAGCTTGCATCTTCCTTCATAAGAAGAGAGCACTGCTGTATCAAACCAAAGGCATATCTAATCCAGCATTCTGTTCATACAGTGGCCAATCAGTTGCCTATGGGAAGTCCTTCAGCAAAATGTGACAGCAAGTGTACCTTCTGTCTCACATCCTCCAGCAACTGATATATCAGGCATATTGCCTCTGATACTGGAAGTGAAAAAAAGCCATCCTGACCAGTAGGTATCAAATGGCCTTCAGTCTGGGGGCATCTAACTGTTCTGCCACTACTACCAACTGTGAAGATCCTTAATTTTGGGGTATTGGCCAAGCACACAGTCCTCAAATTATACCACAAATGTGTTGGAGGTGGGAAGGGCTCTGTTACAAGCATGGTTGGCACCTGTTCTTTCCACCACAAGCCAAGGTGGTAGTAAAATTCCTCCTCTCAAGATGGCTGCTGGCCTGCCTTCAGATTTTCAGAGCCTTGAGGGTTCCCATTGAATTTGAGATCTTGGAGGAGCCTGGATCTCTCACAAGAGGCCCTCTTCTCACAGGACTTGAGGTGGCCCTTATACAAGCCTGCCACATGTCCTAGCTAGTCTCAACTGTCCCTTATTGCTGTTTTGAAAATCTGACAACCCTGGTACCTATATCTTTAGACTGCATACTTCTGAATTCTTGTTTTTATTATCTGTATCATGTAAGCTACTCCTGGAGATATTTTGACTGAGGAGTAGAATACAGATGTTTTAAATCAATAAAAACAGTTAGTTACATATTGGTGTGTATTAGGGATGTAAATCCTCAACTATTTCATTCTTGCATGTAAGGATGAATAACTACAGTAGTTTTCTCTCCAGACAGGGAGAAAACGAATATTCTTCCACCATGTTCTCCCTGTAGTTGAACATCCCAGAATGTTAATTATTTTAAAGAGAAAAGCATGTGTGTTTTTGTGCAACTCCCACAAGGAACAATGTCTTCTGAGTAGGAAGTTTTTGTCTACACACATACACAGAGTGTATTTTTCTCTCTACAGAATAATTTCTGTCTAACATTTTGGGATATCTGAATAACAGGGAAAAACAGCACAAAACTTTCACCTTATCCTTCATTACAAGGTTTTGCAAATGGCAGGAAATTATGTTATTTCACCTTGTAATTTATAATTACAATTCCCAACCCCATCTCTAGTGTTTATTTGTGTATCTATATCCACATAGTTGGTTCCCAATAATCAATTGAGAATGAGCTGTATTAGTCACATGGGAATGAAAAACGTGGTAGAGAGTTGGACTTTATCTGTCCTCTAGAAGAAGATATTGTTAGCACTCAAATGAGCTTTATGAAGGTGGGTAACCTGTCTACCCACCTGGGTCCTTTCCTCTGAATGAACTGTACCTGGAGCAAGAGGATGATCACATTGTTTGGGGAGGGCTGCATTTCCTTGTTTTGTAGGTGAGTTGCTGATATATCAGTTCTTTAGGATGAACCATAGGTATATACCACCATAGCACCCTGAACATACCCAGCTTCTTATTTAAGAAGCTAAGTAGAGTCAGACCATCAGCGAATACCAGGAACCTTCAGGTAGATCTAGGAAATGATCATGTTTGAAAACCAGGAAAGTGGCTGCATGCTAACAATACTGGTGTAGATGGACCAGTGGTCTAACTCAATATAAGGCAGCTTCCTATGCTCCTATGAAAGAAAACCTTAAATTAGTATATCAATCAAGCTGAGTATAATTATGAATACAGTTTGGCTTTGGTAAATACAAAAGTTACAGGTCCCTTATTTTTTTTGCTGGTGCTGAGCTAAGGGCCTTTCCTCACTACACTGTTATAGTGCTATTATTTCACTTTCAACATCCTGTGGAATTCTGAGGCTTGTAGTTTACTGAAGCCAAAGAGCTCCCTGAGAATTCTAAATGCTCGTCCCTAAACTGCAAACCCCAGGATTCCATAGGATATTGAAAGTGAAATATTAGCACTGTAACAGTATAGTGGAGAAAGGCCCTAAGTCTAGTGAAATACTAGCTTCATGAGGCAGGCAACTCTCTTATAATTTTGTCAGTTCATTAATAAACATAAAACAACATCGTTTCTGAACTTCTGAAAGCATCCTCTCTCCAGCCCATAGGGTATCTATAATGTGTTCCTCTTCCACAGGGTTTTCCTAGCCCACACCTAGCACCCTATAATTGCCCTGCATGTGACTGCATTATTGTGGTACAGTTTGGGAGCTCTTGTAAATAATCTGGATTTCCTAGTGTTGTTTGTAGCAAAAATGTATCTTAATATTTGAGATTTTTAAAGAAAGTTCAGCCTTGCTTCTCAGAGGTAGGTCTTGCCACAAAAGTCCATGCTGTCTGTGAAGTATTCTCTCAGAAGGTTGTTTGGGATATTTGAAAGCTGTAAGCTGTTGCATTTGAAAACTTTATTTGAAAACTTCAAGCTGAATGTTAGTTGCACTTAACCTGTGCTCTCAATGTCTGCACTGGCTTCCAGGTTGCTTGCAGGTACAATTCAATATTAAATAAAAAGCAGACAGCCAGGCAAACTGGTTGAAAAACTTCACACAAAAGATGGTCATCAATGAAAAGAGGATGGAAGCGGGCATAGAGTGAAATTCTGCTGAGATCAGTGCTGGCTCTGTTACTGTTCAACGTTTTTATAAATGGCTCTGATGAAAGAGCAGCTGAGAAACTTGGATATTTCACAGGTAATCTAAAATGGAGAAAGATGGCAACTCCAGGTGATGATTTTTAAATGATCTCAGATAATCAGAGAGCTGAACAGATCACAACAAAAGAAAATGTAATGTCAATGACATTGCTGAGGAAAGAAGGACACTGACAAAAGAGCAGGAAACAATTTACAGAGCAGCAGTGTTTGGGAGAGATTATTATTCAGGGCAGAGGGGAGAAGGGAGCTAAGATTAAATGTATTGCCTTTGTTTTTTTTAACACCTTCAGCATTGTAGCAATAGTGGCACAGTGGGAGGGTTTAAAAAGTGAAGCATATTTGCAAAGAATAATGACCGGAATGTCTGTCAACAAAGAGATGCTGTGGTGGCTGAATTAAAGATGCAGCCTCATGACTCCAAATTTCACAGATGAAAACTAGGGTGCATGTGGCCAAACAACAGCAAAGAGTAGTTAAGATGGCTAAAGCTATGAACGAGGAAAAAAACCACGCAAGGTAGGAAAGGCTGCATCAGTTTGGTTTTGCCTGAGCCTAATAGGAAAGGCAAGATTCTGTCCCCTGTTCTCCTGCTGTATTAACTACTTTTGCACTTTGAACTCAATTTGCACCAACTGAAGTAAGCTAAGGACAAAAGGGGGAAATGGTAGGAGGAGAGAGAAACAGCTGAAAAGGAGGAACAAGAGAGGGTTTATCAGGATTGTACCTAAAAATCTAGAGAATTGGAGGATATATGATCTGCTGCAATGGTTAAAAAGTTCATTTGGAACCTGGGAGGCTCAGATTCAAGTTTCCTTTAACTGGTAAAACATATCAGGTGACCTAGTGCTAGTCACACTGTCTCAATACGGTCTAACCTGAAAGGTTGTTGTTGTGAGGATACTGTGGAAAAGGAGGAGAGCCACCTTGCCTTGAACTCAGGATGTACTGCTCTACTCATCACAAGTGAGTCCAAATTTGACATATTGAGTTCTGGGCATCCAAGCATGTAATATATCTTGCTAAAACTACCTGAGTCCAGATGTGGGTAGGAGATGCTGTGTACATCACCTGAGTTCCATCATGGAACTCAAAGATGTAGTATCAGATATAATATCCCACTCCTTTTTTTAAGAAGTAGAAGTTGCACTGTTGGGAATCAGATACAAGCCAGTTCTGCACTACACTGTTACAGTGATATTATTCCACTTTCAACATCCTATTGAATCCTGAGGTTTGCAGTTCAGTGGTGATGCCTTTAGAATTCTCAGCCAGAGAGCTCGTTGGCCTCAGTAAACTTCAAACCCCAGAATTCCACAGGATATTGAAAGTGGAATAATAGCACTATTAACAGTATAGTGCGCAAATGGCCACAGATCTCTGCCTCATCTAAAATACTTAGATTTTTGTTAGAAGAAAAGAATGTGATTGAGAGAGAGAAAGCTGGAAAGTTTGCTGACAGCTTCAAAAATTTTAAGATAGGTAGGATCTTTAAGATCTTCAGATGTTATTGAACAGCAAGTCACAGCATTCTTTACCACTGACTACACTGGCTAGAGCTGCTGGATGTTGCAGTTCACCATCTGGAAGCCTGCATGATTTGCTCCGTGCTTTAAGAAAGTGTTAGAAAAAGGGGGTAAACAATTTTTTATTCTATACATTGAACAGAGAATAACAATATATGGGCAAGATTCACTTGGAGACTTTTATCTTTGCAAGTGGTCTTACCACTGTGGGAAATAGAAACAAACAGATTCACAATGTCCATATTCAGAAGAGGCTGCTGTTATGTTACCATGTAGGAGAGCCCAGCAAAGTGATCATTGTGCATCAGGACCAATATGCAGTGGGACACTTTTCTCTATGTCCCATCATGCATCTTTGCAATTCACTAACAGGGTTCCTTCTCACCTCTACTACATAGCTAAATATGTATAAAATTATGAAATGCAGATTGTGACAAGGAATCCAGTCCTATGCATTAAAATTAACTATAAGGAAAACATGTCAACTATAAAAATAGATCAGTGATGGACCTCACTGCCTAGGAAGCTTCCACAGAAATTTTCAAAAAGCTGGATGGCCATCTTGTGAGGATCCTTTTCAATGTATGCTGTTATTCTGTTTTGGGGCAGTGTGCAAACTGTTATTCCATGGGAAAAACAGTGACTCTGTGTGTGCAAGAGAGAAAGTGGGGGGGAGTGTCAAGTTGCCTTTTGATTTATGGTCATCCCTGAATTTCATAGGATTTTTAAAGGCAGTGAATACAGTTGTCCAATAGAGTGCATCTTATTTCTACATGGCTTGCTCCAATTCTAGTTCTTATCCCCATCCAGCACATATAGATAGATTGCCCGTCCTTCTGACCTATTCTAAACTTCCCATTGCCATTCTTTGCATAAGTGGCAATAAGTATCTGCTGTGACCTCCAGCCAAGATGGCTGCATTCCAGCAATGGGTGGAAAGACCCCTTTCAGACTTTATTCTCACAAGACCATATCCTTGCACTGAATCAATGAGCTTACATCCACATGATGGTCACCCTTCCCCCAGGCAATTTGCCCTCTCTCTGACTCCTAAGAATAAAGGCTTCTTTAATACCACTGAAGCTCTCAGGGTGACTTCATAGGATAAAGACAGGCTGGCAGAGAAAGAAATGCATGTTCTTTCTGACAATAGGATTTTTAAACATGTGTTACAGAACCTCACACTCCCCTCAGGATCTAGGCATGTTGGAAAGAAGCATATAGGAGGGGATACTGGGAGCCAACATAGTGTAGTGGTTTGAGCATTGGACTACAACCTGGAGATCAGGGTTTGATTCCCTGCTTGGCCATGGAAACCCACTGCATGACCTTGGGCACATCATACACTCTCAGACCCAGAAAACCCCATGATAGGTTCATCTGAGGGTTGCCATAACTTGGAAATGACTTGAAGGCAACAATTATAACAAATTGTCTAGTCCAGAGCTTGGAAAAGTCATCCTTTTTTTGGATTCTTATCACACTACACTACACTGTTATATTCCACTTCAACTGCCATGGCCACATTGTATGGGATCCTGGGGTTTGCAATTTAGGGAGGGGCATTTAGAATTCCCAGAGAGCTTTTAGACCTCACTAAACTACAGACACCAGAATTCCACAGGATGTTGTCATGGCAGTTAAAGTGGGATCTAGTACTGTAACAGTGAAGTGCAATAAGGATCTTGGACCACAAATGGAAAACCCTCCATTCACCATAGTTAGATCATCCTTTAAAAAAAAAAAAGAGTTTTGTGCCATTCTAAATACATTCTTTGATGAAAAACAGGTGATTTGGCCTAGATGCCTAACCACTGCCTGCCCATTCAGCTGAAATGGGCCTATTTTGTTAGACTTTTGGAGGGTTAGTACTACCATTAGGGAAAGTGACACAGCCATCCTACATGGTTGCACAAAAAGGAAACAAATTGTTGGTTATTTATGCTGCTGTAGTATTTTTATTTCCAGAATGGGGAAGCGGTGCTTGTATGATTGTTTGCCTCAGGTGCCAAAATAGCTTGGCACATTTTGTAACAAGTTTCAGAAGAGGGAGTGGGTAAGGATGGTAGCCACATTTGTTTGTTGCAGCAAAGCCCATACATAAAAAGTCTTCTGTAATTTTAGAAACTAGCACAGTTTATTATAATTCAGGTATTAATGGATTGGGCTGAAGCAATCCACAAATTCATACCAGGCGGAAAAGTGTCTCTACACTGTGCAGTTATAACAGTTTGATACCACTTGGGTTGCCATGGTTCCATACTACAGAATCCTGGGATTTGTAGTTTGGTACTTGCACTTAGAATTCTCTAATCCACTCTCCTGAACCAAATTAGAGCTTTCTGGGAGAGAATTCTAAGAACCTTGTAAGGCCAAATCCTGGGATTCAAAAAGATGAGGCTATGGCACTTAAAGTAGTATCAAACTGTTACAATCTAGGCCATTTCCACACTACATTGTTATAATGCTATTATTCCACTTTCAACATCCTGTGGAATTCTGGGGTTTGTAGTTTAAGGAGGGGCATTTAGAATTCTCAGCCAGAGAACTCTTTGGGCTCAGCAAACTACAAACCCCAAAATTCCACAGGATGTTGAAAGTAGAATAATAGCAGTATAAAAATAGAGCATGGAAATCGCCCTAGTCCTGTGGATACCCTCTGAGACTGACCTTCAAAAAAGCTGCTCGGTGATTAATTGTGTCTTCCTGTAGTCCTGTCCGTAAAGCCTGCTTATTCCAAGGGAAAGAAAACCAATGTTTAATACTTGTCTTTAAAAATAGACACTTTAATTTATACAGTACATATATACCATCACTGGAGCAGACAAATCTACCTGCCACCTAGCCCAGAAGACATTTCACTCTTTTCCTATCACCTGGAACTGACAAGTCTCTCTGCCTTCTGCTAAAACTCTTCACTTAATAAATTTCCTTCATATTGTCTTGTGCTGCTGCTAACTAGCAAAGCCAAAGGGTGTTTCATTTTATTTCAGCTGCTAAAAATATTATTAGGAAATGGCTTTGTTAAAGACACTTTATTTATCTATTATGTTATCAGTACTTATTATGTAATTGTTTTGTTATTGATACTTTGGCCAAGAAGCTATGGCCCTTTCCTCACCGGGGGAGGGGGCAAACGGGGCGGTGCACGCAGGGACGGAGCTTACCTGGTAGCGAGTTGCTCCGTCCCTGCGGGGAGCGCGGGTTCGCCGCTTTATACGCCGCCGAATGTTGTACTTACATAGTATCAATCTACACTCAGTTAGTATTACATAGGATCAATCTACACTCATAATATCAACATTTCTGAGACATTCTGCATTAGGAGGACACCCTGTGAACATTTCTCCCATCCCAGTGAATCTGCTGTTACATTAAAGGCATTACCGAAGAGCTGTACACCGTCTGAGAACACTCAACAGCATGTGCAGTGGTTACAGTGGCAGAATTCCACTGATGCAACTGTGAAACAGAATATTAAGCTTTACCCAGTGGCCAAAAAAGGGAATTCACATATGTGTATGACACCAGCAGGATGCCAGGCTTTATTTAATGTTATGGAACTGATCTGATCTTTATTCAGTTGGAGTGTGTTATTCTTTTTCCACCTTGCTTTGCTGTCAACCATTTTATTTATGGAAAAGTGGTATACAGATAAAGTGACTGACTGATGGAGCCACTGAATTTTCTCCTTCTGCCTATACCTTGAAATGTGTAACAGGGACGGTCTCATTCATTCACAAAGTAACCATGCAAGGTAGGCTGCCATTAATCCCATTTTTCTCCTGAAGAACTGAAATTAGGCAGCTGTGTGTCTATGCAGCACAGCTTTGCTGTACAGAAAAACTTAACTACAATGCTTCTAAGAAATTTGGGAGTATTTTGTTAGAATTCTTGGAATGATAACAGCAACCAAAAGAGGAGGAGGAGGCAGCAGCAATTTCCAGGCACTTTATGGGAGAAATAGTGATGATCATCATACTTTTTTCCTCTTTTAGTTCCAAATCAGTTTATTTTTGCAGTGTACATTAAGATCTGAACCAGCATTTCCTGTGTCCAAAGTTTCATCTGCATAACACTATTGAGTATAGAATTACCTGGTCAAGACCATTATAAACCCTGAGATTTCAGGACCACAACCTATGACCAAGGGATCACCCTCTATGATTGTGCCACAGTGATGGACCCTGGTAATGTTTCAAGGGTCAACTTCTGGTGATGTTGTCAATCATGGCACATTAAGCATCAACCACAATTGCACAGATGATGTCATTGTCTAACAAATGGGGAAATATATATATACAAACACATTTTCAAGGTGTTACTCTTACCCTGAGATTCCTCCTCTTCCACCTGAGGAGCGAAGGTCCAGGCCCTGAGATCTGGAAACTCTAACTGATAGTGCAATCACACATGTGTCATAGAACCACAGAGCTGGAAGGGTTCCCAAGACCTTTCCAGTTCAACCCCTGCCTTACAAGTATTCAGGAATTCTTTCTATTCAGAAGTTAGCTGTATTTAATTCAGTGGGACATTATTGCCAGGCAAAGCCAAGAAGCAGCAGAAGGGCATAACAAAGTTATGAGTGGGGATGAAGTCATTTTGTTGGCATAATGACTAGCATCATCTAATCACTTTTACAAGTTTATTTTAAAGGCTATTATAAACCATTTTTCAAGTCATTTTGATAGGAATTGTTCAGATTCTCCTGCCAATCTTCAGGGACCCATCCCCTGCAAAAGAAAAATGAAAAGGAATGAAAACAAGGAATGCAACAGGTAATGCAACAAATTGCTTTCCCATCATCATAAGAGGTTACCTTTTAAATATTACAATGAGTAATAGCAATACATTATTTGTTCAACACTGCAATCGGTAAAGGGTGTTTGTGAATTACTTTTAAAGCTAACTCTTCCAATCTCTGCTACCAGAAAATTTTGTGTAGGATTGCAGTCTCATTAACTCAAAGAGGCAGTTCCAAGGGGGCAAACTTAACTGAAAAGAACTCCACCCCAGCAGAACTTCTAAATGCTGAGCAGCAGAAACTCTCTGGCTAGCACTCCTCCCACATTTACAGAGACAGCAAACCACTTTTTGTTGTATGCCTTGCAGAGGCCCTTGGCTGTTCTTGCCCAGCCCAGGCCACCTTCTTTTCCATGTGCATTTTTTTTTGCCAGGATGACCTTCAAATTCTTTGACCTTTCTTGTTTTCACACTTCTTTTGTAGCTAACACCATAGCTCAGTTTTGCATGAGTAATTCTCTTTGTGTTTCCTTCTCTCTCTCCCTCTTGTATGCACACACATACAGATTGTGCTGCTTTATCTGTGTAATCTGTGGCTTCTTTTTAACTGTCATATATGAAATACACGTAAAAAAGACAAGAAGTCTATATAAAGTGATCGAGCACAAAACCACCCAACAACATCTCCTGTACCTCATGATCTGACCTACCTTTTTGGTTTACAAGTTCCAGAATCCCTCAGTCAACATTGACTGGCAGATTGTGAGATGTGTAGTCCAAAACATAACTTATACAAGCTGTGACCAGAATCCCATTCTGTAAAATCCATAAAGTTAGACATGTCTTGGGCCAAACCAGAGCACTGGTGCATCTAGTGTAGGCTACCATGAATGAAGCAACTCTCCAGCAAATCAGGGAAAGGCATTACTGGATTTCAATGAATGGCCGAGCTCCTGCAGCAGACACATAGTGCAATGTTGTAGCTACTTTCTTTCTCTCATTCCAACCACCAAGACCTACCTTAAAATGCTGGCAACCATTCTGAAGGATGGAGTTCTGTGCTGTCGGCAAGCAGGGTGTTGAAGGATAACATGTCCAGCCCACTCTTGGCAGCAACTAGACTAGATCAATCAGAGCTTATAACTGCCTACCAGGACGCCAGTCATTGTCTACTAGTAAACTTTGAAATTCAAGTACTGTGTTTATCATTACAGTCCCCATAGCAACATCCCCGGGAGAATCCTGAAACCAGTCTGCTATGTTGATCCATATTTACAAATTAGCAGTTTTAATCTTCATCGGAAATACTACAAAGTCAATAGGTCTTAACTGCTGTCTGATAACTAAAGTATAAATACAGTTGCTACTCCCAACTAGAGTAGGCCCATTAAATCAGAGGTGGGAATTGTCCAGCTGGATGTTCTCAAGACTTCCATCATTCCTCACCATTGGCCATGCTAGCTAGGGCTGCTTGGAGTTCACAGTCCAACAGTATTTGGATGATTACAAATTTCCCACCCTTGCATTAAATCAACAGGAACTTGGTAAGACAACATTTACGTAAGGTTCATTTATTCAATAGGTTGATTGGGATGAACACCTGGATTTTGGCCCAGGCCACTCCAAAATACTTTGCATTGTTGTCTAGGTAGTTCACAACAATGTCAAAGGGAATAAGAAAGACTAGGAGACATTGGTAGGTGATATCACTGTAATCAGTCCTGGCAACCCAACCCCATGAGCCATTGTTCCACTGTTGCTGTTGTGTGTCTTCAAGTCATTTTCAACCTATGGAGACCCCAAGGGTTATGTGGGGCTGAAAGTGGGTGATGTGCCCAAGGTTACTCAGTGGGAATCTATGGCCAAATGGGGAAGCAAACTCTTGTCTCCAGGGTCATAGACCAATGCACAAAAAACAACACCATGTTCCCAAGATTCTACTTGAATTCAAATTGGTGCTTCAATGCAAAATACAAAGGTTTGGACCAGAGATCATCTACATGCAAAATATATGCTACACCACAGAGATGTATTTCTGCTGTGTTGGTCTCCACCTGGAAGAGATCCCAAACTGAAAGGATTATCTTGTGCATAACTCAGGAAAAAGGTTGAATGAGCTCAGTGGATTTTGCTTAATGTGCTAAGCTGCAGTTCTAAACATACTTACTCAGAAGAAATAGATTCCTTTGAATTCAGTGGGCTTCCCTTCTGAACAAATAGGCTTTGGGTTGTTCTATATAATACTGCACAGATCAGTGATACATACATTCTAACTGTCACAATTTGGCAGGGACAGTCCTGATTAATCCTCTCTCATCCCATTTTTCCAGCTGCTTTTAAAATGTCTCAATTTCTTTCTCTTCCTCCCACTTTTTTTCTTGCTTCAGCTTATTTCAGTTGCTGCAAACTGAGCTCAAAGTAAAAACACATGCTTGCATCAATTACCTCAGCAGAAGGAAGAGGAGAGGAGGGGGAGAATCTTGCTCTTTCCAGTAAGCCCAGTAAACTGCTGCAGCCTCTCCTAGCTTATGTATTCTTCCTGATTAATAACTTTTGCAATCTTGACCACATTGTGATGTTGCTCATGTATCCCAGTTTTCATCTGTGAAATGCTGGACGGTATGGGGATATTGACTTGCAGTTCAGTGTGGTTTCTTTATAGTTTTGAGTTGTTCATTTTCTCCCAAATTTGCCTTTGTGTGTTTGCTAGAGATATGGTTCTCTTCATCTTCTTAAATAATGCTGTGTTTAATGCAGATGAATATTCCTATAAAGCCCAGTTATTTAAACAGAAATTAAAGAACATGTTTGTCTTTA